>JAXCGZ010015572.1:62500-64695 GCA_037179515.1 Halocaridina rubra | reverse complement strand
AATCTTTGTATCATCTGCAAACATATTCATGAATGAATTTACAGACTCTGGTAGGTCATTTACATATACAAGGAACAAAATTGGCCCTAAAACTGAACCCTGTGGAACTCCACTACTAACTCTTCTCCATTCAGACACTGAGTGTCTTACTCTAACCCTCTGTTCCCTTCCTTCTAAGTAAGTTTTTATCCATTCCAAAACATTTCCACCTATTCTAGCCATTGATTGCAGCTTCCTAATAAGCCTCCCATGTGGAACAGTGTCACACGCTTTCTGGAAGTCTAAGAATATGCTATCTGCCCAGCCCTCTCTTTCCTGTAAGATTTGGCTTACCTCATCATAATTTTCTAATAAGTTTGTTGCTGTTGATCTACCTTCTCTGAAGCCATGTTGCCTCACTGACAAAAAGTTGAAGGATTCCAAGTGAAGAGAGATATGTTTCCTTAGTAGTTTCTAAATAACTTTGCAAACTATGCTGGTCAAGGAAACTGGTCTATAGTTCAGAGCCGTATCCCTCCTTCCCTTTTTGAAGATAGGTATCACATTTGCTTGTTTCCAGCATCTTGGAATCTCCCCCGACTCCAGTAACTTTTTAAATATTTTACTTAGTGCCACTGATATTGTGTTTGCGCATTTTTTAAGCACATGAGGGGATATGTCATCAGGACCTGTAGCTTTATGAACATCTAAATCCATCAGCGCTTTGCATACCTCTGTGGCTGTAAGGTTGATGTTCTCTAATACCGGCCCTTGAGCTTCTATCACTGCAATCTGAGGGAGTGGGGTATTTTCTACTGTAAATACTGACTGAAACCCCTTGTTCAATTCTTTGCAGATCTCTTCATCCGTCTCAGTGATGCTTCCATCCGCTCTCTTTAGCCTTAAAACCTGTTCTTTTACCTTCAGTTTTCCTCTGATAAAGCTGTGGAAAAGCTTGGGATTTTCTTTAGCCTTCCTGGTGATGTCCCTCTCATAGTCTCTGTCTGCCTCTCTCCTTTTACTTAGGTAGTCATTTCTTGCTCTTTTGTAGGCTTGCCAGGAATTTATGTTTTTTCTCCTCCTATACCTTTTCCAGCATTTGTCTCTCCACTCCTTAGCTCTTTTACACCCATTATCGAACCATTTCTCTCTGGCATGAATTACACCTACTTTGGTGACAGGTATGCAGCAATCTACTATCTTCAAATATTTCTCACAAAAGATGTCATACATTTCTTGTACAGATTTGTTGTAAAATAAGGTTCTCCAGTCAATAACTGTAAAAAGCTCATTCATTTTGATGTAATCTCCTTTCGGATAGTTCCTCCTCATGTCCTCAGTGCCTCTACTCTCAGGAAGCATATCTTCAATGATATACTCCATCAACAACACACAGTGGTCACTCTTTCCAATTGGTGGTTCATACTCAATTTTTTCAATATCCAACACATTATCTGTGAACACTAGATCAAGTAGTGATGGCTCATCCCCACCCCTGACCCTTGTTGGTTCCATTACATGTTGGTGTAGGAAATTCCCTTGTACGCAATCTAGGAATCTTGCCCCGAATGAGTCCTCACCACTGTGTGGGTCAAGATTTATCCAGTCTATCTCTTTATGATTAAAGTGTCCCATAATCAAAATCCTACATTTTTTTTCCCGTGCCATGTTAACAAATGAGTTTATGACTTCAATAGTACCAATATGACTTTCCTCATAAACTTCAAGCCTATTTTGGTTCCTTGGTGGGTTGTATACAACAGTTATTATAATGCTCTCTGACCCAGTATTTATGCGAGCAACAAGAAATTCCTTGAACTCACTTTCTATAGCCAAGTTTATTTCTTCGACTTGAATCCTTTCACTTATGAGCAGTGCTATCCCTCCACCAGTCCTCTCAGATCTTTCAACCCTTAGTATTCTGAAACCCTTAGGAAAAACTGTGACACTGTTTATGTCCTCACTCAACTTAGTCTCTTTAATTGCTACTATATCTGCCTTACTGTTGTGAATCCTATCTTTTAATTCTACTGCCTTACCAGCTAATCCATCAGCATTTGTGTATAACAATCTTAATGAGGCCCCATCCCCTGATCTTCTGTCATTATCATCTTTATCTCCCCTTTGTCTGGAAGAACTCTGTAATGAAAATTTTTCTTCTCTTCTTCATTTCTTTCATCATTTTACCTTCTTGCCTCTTGCAACAAGTTTTTGAT
>JAXCGZ010015572.1:55000-57500 GCA_037179515.1 Halocaridina rubra | reverse complement strand
CTGCAATCTGAGGGGGTGGGGTATTTTCTACTGTAAATACTGACTGAAACTCCTTGTTCAATTCTTTGCAGATCTCTTCATCCGTCTCAGTGATGCTCCCATCCGCTCTCTTTAGCCTTAAAACCTGTTCTTTTACCTTCAGTTTTCCTCTGATAAAGCTGTGGAAAAGCTTGGGATTTTCTTTAGCCTTCCTGGTGATGTCCCTCTCATAGTCTCTCTCTGCCTCTCTCCTTTTACTTAGGTAGTCATTTCTTGCTCTTTTGTAGGTTTGCCAGGAATTTATGTTTTTTCTCCTCCTATACCTTTTCCAGCATTTGTCTCTCCACTCCTTAGCTCTTTTACACCCATTATCGAACCATTTCTCTCTGGCATGAATGACACCTACTTTGGTGACAGGTATGTAGCAATCTACTATCTTCCCATATTTCTCACAAAAGATGTCATACATTTCTTGTACAGATTTGTTGTAAAATAAGGTTCTCCAGTCAATAACTGTAAAAAGCTCATTCATTTTGATGTAATCTCCTTTCGGATAGTTCCTCCTCATGTCCTCAGTGCCTCCACTCTCAGGAAGAATATCTTCAATGATATACTCCATCAACAACACACAGTGGTCACTCTTTCCAATTGGTGGTTCATAATCAATTTTTTCAATAGCCAACACATTATCTGTGAACACTAGATCAAGTAGTGATGGCTCATCCCCACCCCTGGCCCTTGTTGGTTCCATTACATGTTGGTGTAGGAAATTCCCTTGTACGCAATCTAGGAATCTTGCCCCGAATGAGTCCTCACCACTGTGTGGGTCAAGATTTATCCAATCTATCTCTTTATGATTAAAGTCTCCCATAATCAAAATCCTACATTTTTTTCCCGTGCCATGTGTGTGTGTGCGTGTGTGTGTGTGTGTGTGTGTGTGTGTGTGTGTGTGTGTGTGTGTGGTGTGTGTGTGTGATTACCTAATTGTGTTTACGGGAAAGAGCCCAAAGCTCGTATCTTCCCGTCTCCTCATCGCTTCCATTTTAGACTTAGTCATACTTATCATACCTGTCCTTAAAACTATGGATTGAGATAGCATTAACTACCTCCTCGCTTATCCAATTCCAATTATCAACTACTCTTACACTGAAAAAGTATTTCCTTACATCCTGCAAACAAGTTTTCTTACGAAGCTTCAAACTATGACCTCTAGTTCTAGAGCCAGCCATATCAAAATATCGATCCCTATCCACTCTATCATAACCATGAAGGAATTTAAAGACTGTCACCATATCCCCCCTCACTCTTCTAGCTTCCAGTGATGGTAAGTCTAATTCCCTCAGCCTCTCATCATAACTGAGATTGCGTATTTCTGGCACCAGTTTCGTGGCATGTCTTTGAACTTTTTCAAGCTTAGCTATGTGCTTTTTCAAGTGCGGATTCCAAAAGGGGGCTGCATATTTGTGTGATTACCTAATTGTGATTACCTAATTGTGTTTACGGGAAAGAGCCCAAAGCTCGTATCTTCCCGTCTCCTCATCGCTTCCATTTTAGACTTAGTCATACTTATCGTACCTGTCCTTAAAACTATGGATTGAGATAGCATTAACTACCTCCTCGCTCAGCGAATTCCAATTATCAACTACTCTTACACTGAAAAAGTATTTCCTTACATCCTGCAAAGAAGTTTTCTTACGAAGCTTCAAACTATGACCTCTAGTTCTAGAGCCAGCCATATCGAAATATCGATCCCTATCCACTCTATCATAACCATGAAGGAATTTAAAGACTGTCACCATATCCCCCCTTACTCTTCTAGCTTCCAGTGATGGCAAGTCTAATTCCCTCAGCCTCTCATCATAACCGAGATTGCGTATTTCTAGCACCAGTTTCGTGGCATGTCTTTGAACTTTTTCAAGCTTAGCTATGTGCTTTTTCAAGTGCGGATTCCAAAAGGGGGCTGCATATTCGAGTTTTGGCCTCACATAGGTTACATAAATATTTCTGAACATTTCCTTGTCCATGTGCCTGAAGGCTACCCTTACATTTGATAAGAATGCATATGCTGCCCTTACTACGCCATTTATATGTATTTCTGGAGACAAATCTGCCAGTATGTTTACTCCTAGATCTCTCTCATTTTCTGTCTCTTGAAGTTGTACTCCAGCCAACGAATAGTCAAGCTTGGGCCTTCTTGCACTTGTACCCATTCTCATTACCTTACATTTTGAGGTATTGAATTTCATTAGCCACTTTTCTGACCACTCATGCACATTATTTAGATCCTCCTGAAGTTCTCTACCATTGTTCTCGTTTTTTACTTTCTTCACAATCTTTGCATCATCTGCAAACATATTCATGAATGAATTTACAGACTCTGGTAGGTCATTTACATATACAAGGAACAAAAGTGGCCCTAAAACTGAACCCTGTGGAACTCCACTACTAACTCTTCTCCATTCAGACACTGAGTGTCTTACTCTAACCCTCTGTTCCCTTCCTTCTAAGTAAGTTTTTTATC
>JAXCGZ010015572.1:27500-52500 GCA_037179515.1 Halocaridina rubra | reverse complement strand
CTGGCTCTAGAACTAGAGGTCATAGTTTGAAGCTTCGTAAGAAAACTTGTTTGCAGGATGTAAGGAAATACTTTTTCAGTGTAAGAGTAGTTGATAATTGGAATTGGCTAAGCGAGGAGGTAGTTAATGCTATCTCAATCCATAGTTTTAAGGACAGGTATGATAAGTATGACTAAGTCTAAAATGGAAGCGATGAGGAGACGGGAAGATACGAGCTTTGGGCTCTTTCCCGTAAACACAATTAGGTAATCACAATTAGGTAATCACATACATACATACATACATATATATATATATATATATATATATATATATATATATATATATATATATATATATATATATATATATATATATACATACATATATATATATATATATATATATATATATATATATATATATATATATATATATATATATATATATATATATATATATATATATATATATATATATATATATATATATATATATATATATATATATATATATATATATATATTATATATATATATATATATATATATATATATATATATATATATATATATATATATATATATATATATATATATATATATATATATATATATATATATATATATATATATATATATGATGTAGATATCCATGGGGGGGGGACGGGCCATGGCGGGCCAGTAGGTGAGTTGATTTGTAGCTGGAACAACTCTAAAAAAAAAAAAAAAATCTTAATGTGGTTCGTAGTCTCCTTGTTCATTGTCAGAAGATGCCTTGATTTGAAGTGTGTGTGTGTGTGTGTGTGTGTATATATATATATATATATATATATATATATATATATATATATATATATATATATATATGAATAATTTTTACCCCGACCGGGACTTGAACCTAGGACACAAAGTTACTGTGCCAAGCCGCTAAAAACTATACCACAGAAGGCCTTAAAATGGAAACAAACCTTACAGTTATATCTGCTATACTAGGAATGAACGCATTCTATCTGCATGACACTCTGTTCATATTACAGTTTCCCCCCAACCTCACTCGTGGTTTCGTTTTTGCATTTAATTCAAATCTCAATCTCATTTGGGACCAACAGTAATCAAATAAGCACATCATCATATGTGAAAACATGATTAATGTTTACCCTGACCGGGACTTGGACCTAGGACACATAATTACTGTGCCAAGGCGTTACCAGCTACACCACAGGTCTATTTCTAGCATAACAGATATAACTGTAAGGTTTATTTCCCTTTTACGACCTTCTGTGGTGTAGTTGGTAGCGCCTTGTCACAGTAATTATGTGTCCTAGGTTCTAGTCCCGGTCGGAGTAAAAATTATTCATGTTTTCACATATGGTAATGTGCTTATTTGATTATTGTTGGTCCCAAATGAGATTGAGATTTGAATTTAATGTGAAAACGAAGCCACGAGTGAGGTTGGGGGTAACTGTCATATGAACAGAGTGGCATCCATATAGAATGCTTTCATTCCTAGTATAACAGATATAGCTCTAAGTTTTGTTTCCCTTTTAAGACCTTCTGTGGTGTAGTTGGTAGCTCCTTGGCACAGTGATTATGTGTCCTAAGTGCAAGTCCCAGTCAGGGTAAAAATTATTCATGATTTCGTATATAATAATGTGCTTATTTGATTATATATATATATATATATATATATATATATATATATATATATATATATATATATATATATATATTATATATAAATATGATCATAGCATCAGAGAGGGCTGCATAATTTAAGCAAAGTCTCAACACACTACGCCTCAAATATCGCCGTGGAAGAGAGTATTAGAGATAATTATCTCCCATTGATACAAGGGCATGCACTCAGCGTAAGGATTACATCTGCCAAAACAAGTCCTTCGCAAGAAGGCAACCGTCCTAGCCCTTGGTAGAAAAGGGAGTCCGTGACGTAAAACCGGAACATCTCCCATTGATATAACAATCTCATCGCCATATTAGTCTTTGGGAAAAAAAAAAACTGCGAAGAGATATTTTACCTCAGTGAGACGATTCTCTAATACCTTACTCACCGGGGATATTTGAGGCATAGTGTGTTGTGACTTGAGTAAATTATGCGGTTCTCTCTGATGCTTTGCTTTAAGTTACGTATTCAGGGACTTTCTTTTTTCTTACATATATATATATATATATATATATATATATATATATATATATATATATATATATATATATATATATATATATGTATATATATATATATATATATATATATATATATATATATATATATATATATATATATATATATATATATATATATATATATATTCGTAACTCCCCGTCTCCTGGCCAGCTTCATGTTTTACTCACAGACATCATCACATCTATTCTTAACACTATGAATGCACGTGTATATAAGTGAGCGTGTCTGTATGTGCACGCATGTACCAAAGTGCGTAAGTTTGTGTATACAGCTAACAACAAAAACAGGTAATTTTATGACACAAACTGTTATTACAATTAATTAACGCCGAAAAACGGACGAGAGAAGAGAGAAGATTACCTTCCAATTCCCTCCAGGGGAAAATGACCCAGATATGACCTCTTGCTGAAAAACGACCGAAAGAATTTTCATTTTGCTTCTGGTCACCTTGATAACTGTAGTAGAAGAACTCTTGAAAGAAAAATGATCATGCTGATGATGACGATGATGATGATGATTATTATTATTATTATTATTATTATTATTATTATTATTATTATTATTATTATTATTATTATTATTATTATTATTACTGCAATAGTAATGATAATAAAAATAAATAACAATAATAATAATAATAATAATAATAATAATAATAATAATATTATTATTATTATTATTATAACGTGCAAATATCATATAACATATAACATAGGCAGTTGGTGTACTCAATTTTCCTGCTGAGTGGACAGGATCTTCCAAAAATGTTTCAAGACTTCATTATTACCTTATACACCATTTGACGTCTGGAGTCAATGATGGAACAGTATCTTCATGAGATCGAGCTTGCAAAGGGGAAAAATCCATAATCTGGTATTTTCTCTCTCTCTCTCTCTCTCTCTCTCTCTCTCTCTCTCTCTCTCTCTCTCTCTCTCTCTCTCTCTCTCTCTCTCTCTCTCTCTCGTACAGTAATAATATTTGACGTATTGATGGCGATGCTCAATATAATAATAATAATAATAATAATAATAATAATAATAATAATAATAATAATAATAATAATAATAATAATAATAATAAATAATAATACTAATAATAATAGTAAGATAATAACGATAATAATAATAGTACGATAATAATAATAATAATATTAATATGATAATAATAATAATAATAATAATAATAATAATAATAATAATAATAATAATAATAATAATCTGTCGTTATCGATATCGTTGTTATTGGTTCATGAAGATGATGTTCCTATCGACTGTTATCAAATTGGTTTAATTGAAGTTTGCGTTGATACGGTTATTTATCTAATCAGAGGACACTCTTCTTCCAAAACATCATGTGATTGGCTGACATCGAGTGAATCAAGATTAGGGACCAAACGATAATGATCTACCCAATCGCCCTCCGCGTAGCAACGGATTTCTTCTTGACCTCTTTTGGTCTTTAGTTTCTTATCTCCAAACCTTCTCGTAGATAAGGTCACTCTAAGGCGCCATACTGTTCAAGAAAGAGGCCGATTCTTCTTCTTCTTATTATTATTATTTTTTTCCTACTCTCCCAATTCTTCTTTTTTCTTAACTTCTTTTCTTCTTTCCTTCCAATTCTTTTCCTTCTCTTCTTTCTTCATTCATGTTTCTTCCATTTTCCTTCTTCTCCAGTTCTTCGTCTTCTCCTTTTTCTTCTTTCTTCTTCATATCTTCCTCTTCTCCGTTCTTCTTCTTTATTTGACATGCCATGGATCCAAGTTCGAACCCACCTAGCTCTGTTGCAAAATAAGTTTTTTTTTTTTTTTAATATGTCTATGATGTAAAAGGAGGGTCTTTTAGCCCCAGAAAACTCAGCAGACATGAGTACGCAAGTTGAATTGGCAGGCAATATGTTCTGCCTGTGAGAATAAGGAAGGGGTTGAGTCTTCTTTTCTTTTTCTTCTATTTTCTTTACTTTAGAAGACAACAAAATCAGCTCCTGAAGCAGCATGGCAGCGACAAATACAATAATATTCTTGATTATCAGGGACAACGGAAGTGCATATATTACATCGCTCAACTTAGGTTGTGATGAACACATGTTCAAGCTCACCACAAGTTGTTAGGAAGAAAATCTAGCCTCAATTCCCAATCTCTAACCAATGTCCACCGCCTTTTATGTGAGGATTACAAGTGATACATAAAACATCACGCAACAACATTTCCTTTGTCATGCAGTCTAAATTTCATGCTCTTTTTTTTATGCTTCTACTTAATTTACTAACATTTCCAGCAAATTGTAATGAAATTCTATAATCCAATTACTTTCAGGGCCAACTGGTCCACGTAGCACATGCGCAATCCACTGCACAAATTCAGAGACTTTCAGATATGCCACAGGTAAGTTTTAATCAGTATCTTTATAAGGAAACAGCTCATGCAAGCACTCCCTCTAACACATAAATCTTTATTAGTAAAGGTTCATAACAGATCTCCTCAAAATTCATGTTAAACTACAACCAACTTGAGAGAAAGTTCCAGCAAAAGATATTAGAGTCAAGTAACTGCATCATGAGCATTTTGGGCTGATGATATAGTTTACTTGTTAAAATTTATTTCAAGTTTTCATTATAACACCTATGCAAAGTGAGCAAATGTTCCAAAAACCTTATTTTTACTATTGATCTTGGAGAGAAAATGCTTGTTCTTACAAATGTTTCACTATCAACCTTAATACAGGAAAAAGTTATATTTACGACTATTCGGTGACGACTTCGACCGCACTCTTGGGTACTTTCGATGATGACACTCAGATGAACATTAGAGCTCAGGCACACATCGACATTTCATCTCCCTGCGACTTCGTCCTAAGGGTAAGCGTTGAAAGAATTCCACATGCACCCATTAGGCAAGGAAAACTTGATACCCTTGGTTTGAGCTCATGAATGATATTGTCCTGATCTCCAAATTTACTTACATCGTGAACTAGCATAGTACACTGTTAGAATTGTAAATAAAAATAACTCATTCAATCACGAATTTCACAGCTGACTGATGTCAATCTAGAGGGATCAGCGCAATCTGGAGAATTCAGTGAGGCCATCATGAAGAATCCTTTGAGATTCTCCTTCCAAGATGGTGTTGTGGAGAGCTTATGCAGTGAAGAATCCGAGCCAGCATGGGTTTTGAATTTCAAAAGAGGTGTCCTCTCTACCTTCCAAAACTCTATGAACCACTTAAACCTCGAGGTAAGCAAATAATTTAAAATGCAAGTTACCTACATCATACATTCATATTATATAAACAAATATGTTGCAGTCATGACACGAAGACAAGAATACAAAGATGAATCCAAACTATGAAAGGTATAATGGAAACAAAAGGTGCTGAAAATTTTTCATCCTCCACTAGGACTTATCATCAAGAGCTCTTGATGAGGCCTGGTAGAGGATGAAACTTCTGAGCACTTATTGTTTCCTTTACACTTTTCAAAGTGTGGATTAAGCTTTATATGCACATGCTGCATGACACCACATAACATGAATTCTGATATTTCAGTTAATTACCTCCAATTTCAGACGGTGAAGGAAACAGATATCTCAGGTGCTTGTACAACTCACTACGATGTTTCCATGGAAGGAGAGATTACAACAGCAGTAAAGGTGAAGGACTTAGCCTCTTGTGAGCGTAGATCTGACTTAAAAACATATATTGCTTCAACTAGCTATGCCACTGATTCGCCCATTCAGAGTCTGCCGATCTTTTTGAGCACGAGTAAATGCACACAAGAAATTTCTGAAGGTTTGGTAAGGAGAATAGAATGTGAGGAAACTCACAAATTCCGTCCATTCTCCTCTGAAGAGGGTGGAGCCCAGACAACAGTGAAGAGCATTATGAGTCTGAGGAATGAAGAGGATGCGCCCATCATAGCACCTGGTAATTATGAGTTAATTATCTAAATGAATAATAATTATGGAGTAACTCTCAGGTCCCAGTTGTTTTTTCATATCTTAGTTGTCAGTGTTCAATTTACCCTGTGGATGACCTACGTAGGGTAGTAGGGGTGGGAATTTTGGCAACAGTTTATCCTGAATGAGCTAAGAGGAGTGATTGAGGTTTATTAGCTTCTAGTGAAAGAGTGCTTTGACTTGGCCACCCCCTTTACATGGAGGATTGTGGTCATTGTATATGCATGTATCATATAAACAAATCTCCACTCTAAATATATATTCTTCCACAGATTTACAGTTCTCCAGCGTCTCACTTATTTTTGATGATACATTATCCTTGATGGCTGAAACTACCTCGGATACAATTGTAAAACTTTTGGGTGATCTGAAAACTGCATCACAGCAGGAAATAAGCTCAGAGGTCCCAGCTCTTTTTTCTCATCTCGTTGAGGCTCTGAAGAAAGTCAATTATCCCCAGCTCAGCAACATCTACACGAATATTCAGGATTTGAAGAGCAAGAAATATTTCATCGATGCAATGCCTCTCGTTGGAACATCATCTTCCGCGGGCATTGTGCGAGACATTATCATAAATGGCGAAATGACAGAAGCTGAGAAAGATGACTGGTTTGCATCACTTGCATTTTTGAAGAATCCTGATTCAGAGATGTTTACTGCACTGGCTGTAAGTTCCGTACATGGAAACAGTAATAAAGAATTTTTTTTTGTTATCAATAATAAACTTGTTATTAATGATAGTAATAGTAGAAGGATTAGTATGAGCAGTAGTAAGATAGGATTGTTGTTGTCTAAATATTTCACTCTGACTTCTATAATGCACATATTTCATTACTTAATCATCAACATTTTTACATTACTAATGATAGTAATAGTAATTATAGTACACGTAGTACGAGAAGAAGTACGGCAGTTTTCTTCTTGTTATTGTCTAAACATTTTTGCCTGAAGCTGATAATAATTTAATTTTCTCTCGCTTTTTCCATAGCCACTCCTTGAGGGTAATCCCACCCAAAAGGCCATGTTGGGGACTTCTGCTCTCATCAACAACTACTGCAAAATTCATTCTGACTGTGAAACAGATTCTGGCATTATCCAAGTCATTAGGAGGATTGAAGCTCAGCTTGGAGCAGGATGCAGGGCTGTGAATGACGAAGAGAAAATAAAAATTCTGGTAGCCCTCAAAGCTTTGGGAAATGCTGGTCGCTGGGTAAATGCAAACACAATCCTACGACGATGCTATACAGAAGAACAAAATAGCATGGAAGTAAGAGTTGCAGCTTTAGAAGCCTGGAGACACACTCCCTGCGAATACGACCGATCTAATATTGAAGCCGCTTACCAGGACGAAACTCAAGATCCAGAAATACGCATTGCTGCATACCTTGCTCTTATGTCTTGTCCAACCCAAAGAGTGATTGATATGTTGAAGAACAGACTCATTTCAGAAGGCGTTAACCAAGTAGGTTCATTTGTGTGGACTCATTTAACTAACATGCAAGAGTCAGCCTCTCCTGAGAAGCAATGGATGCGGGAAATGATTGGCGAAGAAATGCTGCAAAAGAAATTCAGCACCGAAGCACTCAGATTCTCCCGCAACTATGAGTCATCATTTTTCATGAACGAGATCAATACTGGTGCTACTATTGAGAGCAACATCATTTTCTCAGGAAAATCCTTCTTGCCCAGATCTGCAATGCTCAATCTTACACTGGATCTCTTTGGTCAATCACTAAACTTCTTTGAAGTTGGAGGTAGGATTGAAGGATTTGAGAGCTATGTAGAACGTTTCTTTGGACCAAATGGTTATTTCCCAGAGGAAACTGTCGAAGGCATAATAAGAAACATGAGGAATGAAAAATCTGATTATGAACCAACAACACTTGAAGGATTCTTAGACAAGGCAACGGATGAGCCAGAAGGTTCTTACTACCTACGCATGCTTGGCAATGAACTACATTACCATCATTTCCAAGGTATCAAAAATATATTTTCATCATCTCGAGCAACAAACCCACTAGACTTTATAATGGAACTTGCTCGTAAAGGAAATGTGGATTACAGCAAATCTCTCCAGCTGTTTAACACTCAATACACGATTCCCACCATGTCTGGTCTACCTTTGTCCCTGTCTGCTAAAGGTACAGCCACAATAGGTCTTCAAATGAATGGAAATTTCAAAGCAAAGAGTTTTAAGAATGTAAATATTGAAGGACAAATCAGCCCATCAGCAGCAGTAGAAATTGACGCTCTAATGCTTATTGATGCCCACGTGACAAACACAGGCTTAAAAGTTGCTTCCAACCTTCACACATCAACTTACTTGGATGGCAAAATTAAGATCAACAAGGGGAAACTCGTTGACATTGCTTTTAACACACCTAAAGAAAAAGTTGAGGTTATCGATGTCAAGACTAAATTCTTCTATTTGGAGAAAGGCAAAGAGATAGAGAAAGGCAATGACAATATGATTTCAACAGAAGGATGTACCAGAGGCAAAACTGGCTTTGCCCTGTGTAGTGGCTACAGTTATACTCCAAGACGGGCAGAAAGTCCTCTGTTCCCTCTTTCTGGACCATTTGGAGGGCATATTTACTTCAAGAAGACAGATTCCCAGACTGGTTATGTTCTACGGTTTGAACGGGAGCAAAATGAAATATCATTCTTAGTTGACACCCCAGGATCTCAGTATGACCATAAAATATCAATTGCTGTGGCTAAGGCTGATAATACACTCACGTTTGACATTCACACACCGTTCAAGTCTGCTGCAGGAAATGGGGAATATATATGGCTACAAGATAATAAGGGCGTCAAAGTAGCTGTTACGGTAGATGGTAAGCAATATGAACTAGTGGGCAGCATTTTGAAAGACATATCATCATGTAAGTTTGAACCTTCAGTAGTAATATCTTCACCCAATGGCGAACTATTGAATTTCAATGGAATTTTCCAAATGGGAGGCCAATCAAAGGAGATGAATGTTGAACTGAGGACACCTGTATTCCAAACGAAGGTCAAGAGCAACTTTGATCACACTGAATCGTATCTCTCCATAAAAACTGATGCTGAGTATGTTTTGGGCACAGGAAGTATGCAAACTATTCATTATACTTCTGTAGTCAAAGAGGAAGTTTCTGATCAAGTTGTGACTTACTCAGCTAACACCGAATTTAATCTCTCACAGTTTCCTTTCATGAGCTTCAACCTGGACTGTAGGAGCATCATATCCAAGAAAAACAATCACATTGAGAGCACAGCTAAACTTGTCAAAGGATCAGAAACAATGGAAGCCAATCACGTATTGCTCTTCAGCAAAGAAAATGGACAGAGTACCTTCAAGAGCGAAATGGCTTTAAAAAATCCGCTTCGTAACATTGACTACTTTAAATTAGTGAAACTATCGTTCAATCGGAATAGTCTGCAAGGCGAAATACTTGCACGCTCATCACCAGAGAAAGAGATATCTCTGTCACTCTCACTAGGCAAGAACAGGGATGTTGAGCTGCTTGGAAATTTGGCGATGAAGTTCTTTAACTTTAGTGCAGGCATTGAAGGTCAATACACCAAAATCTCTTCTGGATATCACAAAGCTCAGGTACTGAGACATTTAATTTTAATGTATAACTTAATATGTAATCTTAACTTAACTGATGCTCCAACATTTTGATAATTCACTTACCAATCAATAAGTGCGCTCTTGTATATGTATT
The DNA here is from genome assembly GCA_037179515.1 of Halocaridina rubra. Lineage (NCBI taxonomy): Eukaryota > Metazoa > Arthropoda > Malacostraca > Decapoda > Atyidae > Halocaridina > Halocaridina rubra. The sequence goes on along the minus strand of JAXCGZ010015572.1, from coordinate 42,654 downwards.
AAACAATTATATGCCTAATGTTCATTCTCGTTGGTTTGGTAACTAGAATCGACATCTTGCATGGTGAGGGGAAACTTCCACTCATTGCATACACTGTTTATCATATAAAAGTTCATTTGTTTCCCTATATCGATGGGGATTAATAGCAACATATAAATTGGCAAATCTACCGATACAATAAGAACAATCATAACTTGACACGTTATTTTACAGATTATCATGAAGATGAATGATGAGACCTGCATTGTGGAAGGAACTTTCAAGAACTCCTCAACTAATGGCAAAATGGATGCCGTTCTCGAAGGCATGTGCAAATGTAGTTTACTAGAAGCCAAGTCAACCATTACAATCAATGCTGACAAAGATAAAGGTCTGGTGGATATGAAAACTAACATCAACAACCGTGATTACACAGCCAGATTAGAAGGCACAAGAACATCCCTCTTGGTTGACATTAATATCATTAAGCACTTGTTCTTTAATGCATACGTAAGTTACAGAAATTCTTGTGCATTAAACACTTACTTCTTTGAGCCTACAGGAGATAATAAAATACTTGATAAAGATGTTTCTTTGATATTTGAAAATATTCTTCAACCCTTCCAAACAGTTCTTGGGAAGGTAATATAGATATTGTAAAGAAGAGTAACTTCAGAGTATTCAGGTATTATTCATGTTTACAAAACAAGTCACCTAATCTAAGCTAAGCTAGCCTAACCTAATAATTTACGGGATTATTCAACTTTACATGGGGTTACTCATCTTTACAAATCAAGAAATATTATTTATGTATATATGTACATGTAGCTACAGAGAATTGTATTTTCAAAGTGCGATATGTGATATTTTTTTGTAGACAACATCGAATGCTGAGGCAAATAAGGTTCTACTCACTGCTGAGTGGGACAAAGATGTGGACCCAACAAAATCCTTCACGATTAATGCTGAAGTCAAGTCAAAGTCTTTGCTGCTAAATATCAAGTGAGTATCACCTCCTCTCTCTACAGGTGTAGAAGCAAACACACACAGGTATGACAAGTATCACTAAGTAGAAAATGGAACCGATCAGGAGACGGGAAGATACGAGCTTTTGGCTCTTTCCCGTAAACACAATTAGGTAATCACACACACACACACACACACACACACACACACACACACACACACACACAAGAGTGAGGGGGGATATGGTGACAGTCTTTAAATTCCTTCATGGTTATGATAGAGTGGATAGGGATCGATATTTTGATATGGCTGGCTCTAGAACTAGAGGTCATAGTTTGAAGCTTCGTAAGAAAACTTGTTTGCAGGATGTAAGGAAATACTTCTTCAGTGTAAGAGTAGTTGATAATTGGAATTGGCTAAGCGAGGAGGTAGTTAATGCTATCTCAATCCATAGTTTTAAGGACAGGTATGATAAGTATCACTAAGTATAAAATGGAACCGATCAGGAGACAGGAAGATACGAGCTTTGGGCTCTTTCCCGTAAACACAATTAGGTAATCACACACAGGCCCAAGCTTGACTACTCGGTGGCTGGAGTACAACTTCAAGAGACAAAAAAATGAGAGAGATCTAGGAGTAAACATACTGGCAGATTTGTCTCCAGAAATACATATAAACGGCATAGTAAGGGCAGCATATGCATTCTTATCAAATGTAAGGGTAACCTTCAGGCACATGGACAAAGAAATGTTCAGAAATATTTATGTAACATATGTGAGGCCAAAACTCGAATATGCAGCCCCTTTTTGGAATCCGCACTTGAAAAAGCACATAGCTAAGCTCGAAAAAGTTCAAAGACATGCCACGAAACTGGTGCCAGAAATACGTAATCTCAGTCATGATGAGAGGCTGAGGGAATTAGACTTACCATGACTCGAAGCTTGAAGATTGAGAGGGGATATTGTGACAGTCTTTATATTCCTTCATGGTTATGATAGAGTGGATAGGGATCGATATTTTGATATGGCAGGCTCTAGAACTAGAGGTCATAGTTTGAAGTTTCGTAAGAAAACTTCTTTACAGGATGTAAGGATGTACTTTTTCAGTGTAAGAGTAGTTGATAATTGGAATTCACTAAGCGAGGAGGTAGTTAATGCTAACTCAGTCCATACTTTTAAGGACAGGTATGATAAATATCACGAAGTACAAAATGGAACCGATCAGGAGACGGGAAGATTCGAGCTTTGGGTTCTTTCCCGTAAGCACAATTAGACAATTAGGTAATCACAAACACACACACACACACACACACACACACACATATATATATATATATATATATATATATATATATATATATATATATATATATATATATATATATATATATATATATACTTTTTTTTAATTGTTGCAAGAGACGCATGTGAATATCGTAAATATGATTAACTATGAATGGGAAATAAGAAACAACAGAGTACCTTGGCACTAACAAGTATATGTATATATATATATATATATATATATATATATATATATATATATATATATATATATATATATATATATATATATATATATATATATATATATATATATATATATATATATATATATATATATATATATATATATATATATATATATATATATACATATATATATATATATATATATATATATATATATATATATATATATATATATATATATATATATCAACTTATCTTTAGAGGTAACTGAAGACGAATAGATAAATATGCTCATAAGAGGTAAGGCACTCCATTGTTTCCTGGTTTCCACTCAGTCAAAATATATGAAGTACTTGTTAATTTCGTGACCTCAACTAGTCACCTAAGAGTGCAGTCATATCAATTACAAGTTGTTTTCTTTAATGAGGCTTTTTCCTAACATAATTGCACATGCATATGATAGTTAATAATAACAGAAGTAAGTACTAATTAATGTCTCTTTGTTCTAGGGTTATTGATCAGGAATATCTCCTGTCAAGTAAGTTGTTAAACAGCGGTGCTGAATTAGAAGCCAAGTGGGCACCCAACAAGAAAGTCACATGCAATCTGGAATACAGAAAGGGTGAGACCACTTCATTCTCTGCTAGTGTTCATACACCATTCCAAGGATGGGAAAAACAGGATGCCGTTATCACAGTCTCTGTGAAGGATTTCAGACTGAACAGTCGCATTGCTGTCACGTGGAAGAATTCTGAGCAAATGAGTCTGACTGTTGATGCCTCAGCTGAACCGGGAATGTTCACTAACGCAATGACAGCAAACATACTCTTCACCAGTTCCTTCGATGAGTACGAGCGCATTACTTTCTTGTTGGATCATAGCATGAATGGTCTGAGTATCAACACCAAAGTCGAAGGCAAGTGGGATGCCAAAGAGCTGAGAGGCAAATTCAACTTACAACCAAATGAATACGGCATTGAAGGGCAGCTCAGTTTTACATCTTGGTTGACCGAAGATTTGCTCATAACACTGACCCATGCCTTACAAAACAATGCTCTTTCCTCTATGCTAGAAGCAAAACTTGGATCCAATTTCATTACCATGACCCTCAAGGGCCATGTTGAGCTAAGCAGTGCTCAGAATATTACACTTGTGTTTAAAATTGTTTCTTCAACCAATACTCCAGAGCTCAGTGCCAATATTAACTTCAGTAACGATGGATCCATCCTGAAGCTTATTGTAGATGGAGTGATGGGCGATAAGAAGGTCATGCTGAATGCCAATGGAAAATTGATGAGAGGAGAAACCACAAAACTGATGGGAGACTTGCGTTTCATAACACCGTTTACATATCCTCTGACTGCTTCCATTAATTTCGTTGTTGAACCTCAGTCTTTCAAGGTGGAACTGGAAATGTCTAGAATTTGGTCAACGTATGGAAATCTAAAATTGCATGTTGACGGCCAAATGATTTTGAGAAACAATATGCAAATGAATGCAGTTCTGAGTACACCTACCAACAAGGCTTCCTTGTCTCTTAGCCATAAAATTGAAGAGAAGAAAATGGTTTCATTTATTGACGCTATTCTAAATGGAGAGAGAATTCACGTTTCGGCTGAAGGCACTGTAGATGCCGCCTCAAATCTTGCAGACTTACAGGCTGAAATTAAGTCAACGTTTAATGACCTCGATGACATCAAGGTAACAGTCAAAAGTGAAAAGAATGGCAGGACTCGCACTACAAATGCCACTTTCATCAAAGGCGAAAAATCTATCAATATTGAACACATTATAACCATTATGGATCTGCTCAACTGGGAAAATACGTTCAAGCTCAATGGTAAGTACATGCTGCTCAACAAACGAACACAAGTTGGTACAACTTACAGTCATGACTTGAGATACATCTGGGACACTGATGAAGTGCACCTTACTCTTAGCTTTGATCAGAAGACAACAGGTGCTGCAAAAGAAATTGATGCAAAATTAACACTCGCAAGTCCCTGGACAGAGAACATGACTCTCGATCTGCATCATACTTATGGAAATTCTGAGTTCAAACCTGTTATCATTTTTGAATATGCTCCCGGAAGGAAAATAGAAATAAGTCACGTCATTAGGGTTCAAGATGCTTTCGTATACATTGAGGGCTCTCTTGTGACATCTTTCTGGCAAGATCTTGGATATAAACTCAACATCGAGAGCGAACCAAAACCCGCAGTAACACTCGTCCTCTCCAGAGGCAACAACAAGACTACTATTCACACTGAAGGAAAATGGCAAAAGGGTAATCTTGATGGCAAATTAGAAATTGAGTCAACCTATCTATCTATGCCTGTCTCAGTTGAGGCTGCCTACGATATAAACTCAGAAGAAAAATCCATCAACTTGATCATTAATTGCGACAAAAGGTACGAAATTAAAGGATTGTTCTCTGGAGATATCAACAGTGCCAAATGGATGTTGATGGTTGGACTTCCTTTTAAGCAAATGGAACACATTGAATTCATGGGAGAATACAACATCACTAAAAAGCCCCTGACAGGTAAGGTCTCATTTACACTCAATTCAATGACTCTGGGCTTTGATGGCAAAGTGAACAACAATGAATTTGTTTTTAATACTGACTATAACGGTAAAAAGGCCAGCTTGTCAGGCAAATGGTTTTACTCCCACACTCAATCTAATATTCTAATTAGCTTTGAGTCAGACATTGAGGTGGCAAACAATGCATCTCTATATATGATGTACGATATTGAGCAAGAGAACAAAATAAACATCAAGATGACAAGAGGTTCCTCAGAAGTCAATCTTACGGGTAAACTGGAAAATGGCACTCTTCTTTTCGATGGCACAACACCTTTAAGCGGATGGGAGGTACTAAAAGGTTCTTTCTTTATCTCAGAATCTGCAATCAAAGCATTTGTTGCAAGAAACGAACGCAAGATCGAAGTTGATGGTACACTGCACGTGAAGCTGACAAAAGGCAGAATAAATATACTTGTCACTACACCTTATGCCAACTATGAAAGCATTTCAGCAGATTTAGTATATTCCCTTAAGGACCTCATCAAAACTGTGGAATTCAAATCCACTTTTGGAACCCAAGAATTAATGCTAACGGGCACCATTGATATTACTCAGGGCCTTGCTCCTGAAATGAAGTTGGATATCACAACACCTTTTGATTTTGTTAAGAAAGTGGGAGGATCAATTCAGTGGAACTTGACCGAAACCACAAAAACCGCTCTTGCAAAAGCCTATCGCAATGATCGTGAATACCAATGGCAAGTGGAGGCTACAGCCAACAGTCTTTATAAGGGTGAAGCAGAGGCAAAGATTATTACACCAATCAAAGGCTGGGCAAGTATTAATATTAAAGGTATGTTTGACATCACATCCATGCCCTATGCAGCTACTTTCACATACGAAAAAGAGGGATTAGAGAAACGATTTGAAGGACACTTGAATCTAGACCATGGTGTAGTGACTGCCAAGTTTATAACACCAATAAATGGTTGGGAGATGATGGAGCTAAGTGGAAATTACGCCTATGAGAACAACCATCTGAACTTTAACACAGAAATCGTAAGGAATTCTGAAAAATATCAGCTGGCTGGCGACTTCCTCTTCAATACACAGAAGACTAAATTTACCATCACATTTGAGACACCTATTTCCTATGCCTCTAAAGTAGCATTTGCAATGGACACGAATTTTCTCGATGCCAGCAAATCATTCTTTGTATCCTTAAATATCAATGATGACACTTTCTCAATGCAATTCAACTGGGAATTACAAAGGAAGGTCGGATTTATCAACATGAAGCTTCTCTCACCTCTCGTTAATTATACCAACATTGAGACCAATATCAAATTTGATTTCACTGGCGATATTAAAACTGCTGAAGTAGATATGAAAAAGGAAGGTCAAGATTATCATATTTCTCTATCTGGCAGAGTGAATGATAACAACATCTACATTGAAATGCAAACTCCATTCGAAGTGCTTGAAAAGGTCAATTTCTCAGGTGACTACACCACGTATAATAATGAACATATTCTCCAAGCCTCGTTTGCAAGGAATGGCAGAATATACAACGTAAAGGTGGACGTTTTACCCAATGAACATTTAGCCACACTAAAACTGACGACACCTATCGAAGTAATGAAAATTATTGAGGTCGAAGGAAAGTATTCATTACTTAATAATGGAATGGAGGCCTCCTTGCTCTTTAAAAACTCCAATGAGGTTTTCACTTTCAACACTAGAGGTATATTCACTCCTTTCAAATCTGATCTAGTCCTCTCTGTTGAGACACCAATCACAAACTGGAAGAAAATGGTCATAGATGTCCATTACGATCTGGAATCCGAGAGCAAATCTGCCAGCGTCCTGATTCAGAAGGATTCATTTGTCAAGAAAGTTACCATTGAGGGTAGCTACACACTGAAAAGTGCGTCCTTCAAGATCGAATCTCCAGTAGAGGGATTCAGAACTTTTGGTGGAGCATACACAATAGACCTCAATGAAAGAAATAATCAGCTGGATGCCAGTGTAAAGTTATATCTAAATTCAAAGGAATGGCTCTTCTCTGCTCATGGACAATACAAAGCTGATGAAGTTCTGATTAGATTCACCACACCATTTGAGGGCTTCAATACCATCTCTGCAGAGGGTAAGATCAATTTTGATGGGAAGACTGGAAAGGGAGCAATAGAATTTGGTACATATAAGTTCACCATCAATGTATCTTATGCCCCTGCAAACTACCTCCTCAAACTGGAAACGCCATTTGCTAATTTCAAGATACTCTCCATTGCTGCTAAGTACCAATGGGCTGAAAGTCACAAAGATGCTACTCTAAGCATTAAGTTCAATGAGAAAAACTATGAAATGAAAGGTACGTTGACCTTATCTCGAAGGAAATCCGAGTTCCTCTTGGTAGCCACAACTCCATTCCAAGGCTTTGATGCCATGACTTTTAATGCTAAATATGATCTGGACAACAGAGACGAGCTCATGTCAGCAAAATTGGGAACAAATACCAAAAACTTTGGCTTCAAATTAGGTGGTTTTGTAAACGAAAAGAGTGCGGAAATGAACATTGAATTCCTTACTCCATTTACAGGCTGGACAAATGTCAACATCAGATTCAAGATTGATTTGAATTCTGATGATAAGAACATCATCCTGTTACTGGAAAGGGATGGGAACATGAAAGAAATCAACATCTCTGGAAAATTCATTGGAGACACTGGAAGCTTCAGTCTCAAAACTCCCTTTGATGGCTTGAAAACTCTACAGATGTTTGGATCGCTGAATCGAGCCAAGAGGTCCCTTGAATTCCGACTTCAAAATGATGCAGCTCAGGCTTCTCTTATTACTAATTTCCACTCCGTGTCACTGCATGTGAAATCCCCATTCCAAGTGGCCGAGGAAATAAAAGTAGAAATAGCCAAGGTCAGTGATAATACTCTAAAAATCGAATGGAAGAGGAATGATAATTACATTCACATAAATATCGAAAGGCAAGGAAAGAAGGCTGCTTTCAATGTTGAAGTTAAAAGTGAATTCCAAGGTTGGGAATTCCTGGCACTTACAGGTAGACTTGATCGAGATGAAATTAGAGGGTACATCAGTGGGTCAGTAAATGAAGAGAAAGTCGTTTTATCTGGATCAGGTCAGTTTGATACAAAGGGTGCATTTAATTTACATATTGAGACACCTTACGATAACTACAAGTCCGTTGACGCAAACCTAGAATACAATAACAGGAAACGAACTTTCAAATTGGAGGCCTCGTCATCATCATCAAACTTCCACCTCATACTGGAACGAGACAGAACGGGAGTTATAACTCATCATGCTATCTTTCCTAATCCCGAGAAACCAACTGAGATCACAATGAACTTGGGATTGTATTCAGGAAAGGTCACAATAACGTCCCGTTTCCCAATGATCAGAGACTACTACCAAGAATACAATGCAAACATTGGTCCCATTATAACTGTTGACCATATCATTAAATGGAATGATCTTGAAGTGTTTAAATTGGACCTATTACGGGATGGGCCCAACAAGAAAATGGACTTGGAGATGCATTTCCGTAGACCTAATCACCATACAACAATCGAAGTACACCGGGATGGATTCTCTTCAGCTCATTTCTTGGCAAGGAGAGATAATAAAGAATTCAGAATTGATGTCAAAGGAACTGGAAATTTACCAACACAAGGTGAACTGGATATTGATATCAACAATTCATTTAGAGAAGTTCCAAGACACATCAAAGTGAAAGTGACATACAATGTGGCAGCCAGTGCACAACGCAAACAAATCAAGGTCGAGGTGTCTCCCAGCAGAAGCAGACTCTATATATTTGATCTTAACTATTCTGTAGATAGATCTGACTACAAGACTGGTGATTTTAACCTTGCAATAACAACTCCCGTTAGAAGTAATGCTCCTTGGAAAAATATGTCTGGAAGCTGGAATGTTCAAGACAGGGATAATGTTAACATTAAATTCAGTATGGGTGGTATTGAATACACTGCAGAAGGTAAGTTTACTGTACGTGAGTCTACTTTAATCCTGGTGCCAACAAGCCCCAATGCTGAAAGAATATTCTTGCAATGGAAGTTCCAACGTGATGGAGCATCGAGGGACTACTTCTTAAAACTTGGAAGAGAATCCAGATATGGACTCTTCAAACTATTGGGAACTATTACTGATTATGCTCACGTAGATGTCGAAGGTGGCATCAAACTAGGACCATTCATGAAGAACGAATTTTTGTTTACCACCAACTGGAATAAGGATGCTACTGGAGCTGTTAATGGAAAAGGAACGTTCCACTATGGAGACTACCATGGCGAGCATACTGTGTATTTCAAGAGGGATGCTGCAACAAGATCCGCAACATTTAAAGCCTCGGGGACATCAAATCTTCCAGAATATCAAACGGTACATCTCTCTGGAAACTACAACTTCAATAATAAGGCTGTCATTCATGCAATAATTCACGCTAATGATCGCGAGTCCAAAATTGATGTCAATATAGAGGATATTAAATTGAGCCACTCTCGCAATTCAATAAATATCAACATTCCAATATTTAAAACATATGGACAGATGGAAGTGACATTAAGTCATGATATCAGGAACAATGCTGGAAAATCTATCGCACTTGTGGCTAAGTTCCCAAATAGAGAAGCTTACATTAAAGCAAATTGGAAGAGAAGTGACAACTTTGATACAATCGAAGGTACTATTGATGTTAAATCAAGATTTGTTGGTGAGATTCACATTAAAATTGACTTTGACGTTTCCAACATAAACGATGCTCACGCTGAAGCCACTTATATAAGGAAGACTCTTTCCGGTGAAACCAAGAACGCAAGCGCCAAATGGACCCGTAATCGAACCCCAGATCATCTGGAGACTGAGCTTGTTATTCAAACGCCATTTGCATTCATGAAGAATGGCCATATTTCCATTAGTGCAGATTTCAGTGACATATTCCACCTGTCGAGTAAGGCTCAAAGAAATGAGAGAATTATTACATTTGACTTGGATGTTAATATGAATTCAATTACGGGAAAAATCACAACACCATATGCAAACTTCGAGCTCATGAAAGGAGCGTTAACGTTCAATTTTGCTGGCAAGACCAAAGCAGTGCACCTACAATATGAACGAGGCACAAGGAAAGTCGAAATGGACTTTACGTTGAACTTAAAAGCCAAAAAGGAAGGTGATTTTGTTCTGAACCTAGCCACACCTTTCGATTTTGTTGAGACCCTCCACATCGATGGAAAATGGAGCAAAAAGAAAGCCGAGATTAATTACAAGAGGAACGATCTGGTTCTGAACTTTAGTGGAAAGGCCGATATCAAAGCTGACAAATCTTCATTTGATTTGTCCTTTGATCCTCCCAGTGGTAAAACCATCAGGGTTGCTGGCTCTTATGATGTGAAAGCATTTTTAGAAGGTTCAGGTTCTGAAGCACAAAAACTTGCCAGTCTTGAATTGGAATTCGATAACAATAAACTGAGCTTCAATGTCAATGGATTCCGCAGCTCTGACCACGTCTTGGTTGAAATTGAAGGTCACACAACCTTTACTCTCTTGGAACATTTCCACATGAAATTAGACTCTCAGTTGAACACTCAGCTCAGAGACGGATATTTTGAGCTTCACGTTAATGATTTCGAGTTCAAAATGCACAATCATTATGAGAGGCGTGCAGGAGATGGCTATTATCTCCGAAGCCAGGTTGAGAGTACCCTTACACCACTGCCAGCCTTAATCTTTGGACTTGGAAGGGAAGGTGAGGAACGCATTCTTACCATAGGCTACGGCGAAGACCGAGAAATCACATTCTCCATCAAAGGGAAAGATCATTTCCGAAAAGGTTTCTCTGGATACGTAGACATTCCCAACTTTGGATATGAAGGTGTCAAATACGACCTGGAATACAAATTTGAGAATCCAAATGAGCTGCACATCGATTTAGAATTAGAACTCGGCAGTGAGGGTGAAGTGGAAGCTAAATTTGTTTACAACTCTGATGGCGTGCAAGCTCGCTTCAATTCGCTGAGGACCGGAGAGCATCACCTCCGCTTCCGACGATCAGTCTCTCTTAACTCTTTTTCTATCGAGACTGGCGTTGATGATTATGAGGTAAAACTCCGAGGAGGTTTTGCAGAAGGAAATTCAAAGAAGGGCTTCCTCTTGGAGGGTGAAGTGTTTGGAAGGAAGATTTCAATTGATACCTTGCTTCAGTCTGAAGGCATGAAGTATACAGAGGGAAAATTCTTGATCAAAACATCATTCCAGGGATGGGAAAACGTTGGAGGCTTATTCACGTGGGCTAAATCAAACAAAAACATTATATCGAAAGCCGAAATTCATCTTCCTTCGTATACTACTCCAAAAATTACAGCCGAAATTAACTTGAACCTTGATGCTAAAATTGAAGGATATGTTACCCTCAACGTAGCTGGAGAAGAGTTTTCATTCAGAAGCAGCATGGTAGGCTCCCTCTCTGAAGGATATAATGGAAAGATTGAAATTATTACTCCATTCCATGCCATCTCACATGTTGAAATTAGTGGAAACTTTAAGGCTGATAGAAATTCATTCGTGACCGATTTAAAAATAAATGCTCCTTTGGCCACACACCAGGTGAAACTGAACTGGAATCTTGATATTGATAAACAAGAAGCAAATGCCATGATTCAGTCTAGCCGTCTATCTCAGGTTTATAATATAGAGATGAAGATTGAAAAATCTGGTCCATGGTATAAAAAGGCATATCTAAATGTTAATGGAAATACAGCAAGTGCTGAGTGGAATCTTAATGGCAACACTTTCTTGATGAACTTTGACTCCTTAATATTTGGAATTAAGCGTCAGTTTGCCGTCGAAGCAAACTTCTCCTCGTTACAGAACTTGGAGGGTACTCTAACCGTCACTGTTGGAGAAAATACACACAGAATACATGGAAACGTAAACATTTCCACTAACAACGCTAAAGCCATTTTTGAATTAGAATCTAGCTTAATTGAAGGAAAGCGAGCAATCAATTTTGACTTTTCAAGTCCCAATGCATCATACAAACAATTTTCTTTTGAAGTGACATTTGTCAGTGACCAAAGTCACACAATACATTTCGACTGTGATGCTACAAGTGGGGTACACATTACTCTCAAGGTCGATACTCCTGTCTTCCCTAAAATGATCAGTGTCATCAATATCACTCCTAATTCTGCCAGTTTCTCTCTTGAAACTCCTCAAGGAATGCACAAATTATCCGGAAGCTGGCGCGTGACCCGCAAGATGCCTGCTGACTACGTGTTTAATGTTGAAATGAGTTCTCCCCTTCTGCAAAAGAACTATAGTTTTGGCATCATATTTGGAGGTAACCAACAAAAACGTATGTTCAAAACTGAACTGCAAGCCGGCAATACAAAACATATGATAGAAGGCATGACATTTATGTCTAACATAGGAGGTGGTTTCTCCCTCAATATTGAAACTCCAGTCAAAAACATAAATAAAGGTGCAATAGAAGCCAAACTTGAATTTGGCAGTCAAGTCCTCTTGCATATTTCTAGTTCACTAGCAAATACAGTTAACACCTTTGACTTGAGTTACGACAAGGCAAACAGAGTCTTCTCGGCAGTATTGGAGTCTCCATTTGTTCCAACTGAAATGCTGAAAGCGGAAGCGCAACTTTCAGGCGAAATTAACAAAAATATGAAAGTGAAAATGGATTTGAGTAACAAAAGGAAATCAGTATCAGGTTTACTCAATGTGGAGACAATCTCTCCTGAAAATATAAATATGGACTTGAAAATCACTACTCCATTCAAGGGCTACAAGAAAATGAGCTTCATTGCCCAATACAAAAAGACAGAGAACATTACGGTTCTACTCTCTCTTGACAAGCCAATCAAATTTACAGCTCAACTGCAATTTGATAACTTTGAAGATAAGATCAAGGCTGGCATAAAGGTAGATACATCAATAAAGAGTTTTGAAACACTCGAAGGGAGCTTATATATTCCTCTGAAGATTTTCGAACCACGAGTATCAGCCGTGGTGAGAGTTGACAACCGTAACTACGGCGGCCATATCGCCATCAGAACCAAAGCTCCCTACGAGCTCTCTTATGGTTTGCAAATACCTAACATCATTGACAACAAGTTCCATCTCAGAACTGACTCTTCATTTCTTTCTTTTCTGGCTTAAAACTCACATTATATATCAAGAGCTTTAACCGAAAGTGTAGATACCTTCAAAGCTTTGAAAGTGTAGATAAATTACTGATTAGGATGTAACAATGACCTAGTATATATGCCATAGAGTGAATTATTATTGTCTTTTTATGTATTTCCTCATTTTGTTAGCCGTTGTTTATAAGTCAAGTATGTTATAAGTCATTTACTTGTACTGTACATAAATTATACCAACTCTCATATATAATCCACAATAAAAATAAATTTATATAAATAATATTTGTTTGACTACCCTGGTTATACAATACAAAGAATATAATTATAAACAATAGTCATTACAGATGAGAAAGTATTTATATTGTAAACAGAGAATGCAGAATACCTGCATTTAAGGCAGTGACACTGGAATCTATAAAAAATACTAAACTATTGTTCTGATCCTATATCAGAACTAGTGACGTGATACTGGAATATATAAAGATGATCTTAATAGTATTCTGATCTTATAGGCCCATACTCCCCAAGGAGCTAAGAGAAAAGGCTGGGGTAAAATGGCTTTTGATGAAAATGTGAGTGCTGTGACTTAGCCAATCCCTTGCAAGGTGGATTACAGCCACTGTAATATAAAGCAAGAGATGTTTACTAGTGAAACAGCACTAAATTTCTACTCTTGATTAAAAAACAAACACTATTTACAAATCAGTCAACTACATACGAAGAAAATATCCATACCTTTAATACACAAAAAAATGCTTCTGCCAATTGTGAACATCGAACAAACTAAATTTGACCATATGATCTTATAAATGACCTACAAACAAACAGTCACTATCAATTAGCGAATTGGTAACCAATGGAACCGACCCAGAGACGGGGGGTCTCTCCGGTAAACATAATTAGGTAACTGCTCCTTAACATTTGGTGTTTATGTGTGGAAATAAGTATATTAATAAACACTCAAGTCAGTTAATATACACATAATATTGAAATATGTGAAGCTGTTGATGTGGGCTTATATCCTTCTTGAAATTTTATAATTACAATTATTATTATTATTATTATTATTATTATTATTATTATTATATTATTATTATTATTAGCAGCAGCAGTAACCAAAAAACAAGATCAACAGGAAACTGTTAAGGACTTGAAAGCAGATGGTTCCAGCAGAAAAAAGAATAATATAGATTTGCAATACTGGCCTTGTTCCAGTTAAGTTCAAAATCAGTATGAAAGTCTACTTAATAAATATTTATCTGTGCATTACTTACACTTCAGTACCTCCACTGACTCAACAACCAGGCTTGGTAATTCACTCGACTTCTAAGTGGTAAATGATATAACAATCGAAAGAGTAGGACTGAAGCAAAAAAGGTGAAAGTGCTACAACTCTTCAATAATTAATACAGCAAAAGAAGATTATGTTAATAAGCCGATGAGAAATGCCAGTAGAGCAATACTGAGTTGAATTACTTCATAAAATTGTATTTGTTTTTCTTTTCTTTTCTTTTTTTTTCATTTTCCTCATGCTGCTAGAACCATCTAGTTTAAGGTCTAGGATTTTTTTTTTCAGCTGGGCTTATTGCTTGGCATTTTTTTTTTATGAGTGTGACACCGGGACAGGTAGAAATTGCCTTCATCAATAAAGGTCTGGGCACGAGAAAATACCAAGATGAAGGAAAAGAAAAAGGTTAAGGACAAGGCAGAGATGAGGTAATGTCACACAAAGGAAAACGACAGACAGAAAAAACAGTCAAAGTACAGAGGCCCCAGAGATATGGAGGACTAGGCTCTGAGATGACGATAGATCTGCTTTTTGAAGGATGAAAGGTCATAAGAATTAGGAAAGACAGAAGGAGGAAGAGAGTTCCAGAGTCTGGAGGTAGATGGGAAGAAGCAGTCGCTGCACCGACCAATCCGCGAGATACAAATCTCCACACAGTACCTGTGAGATGAGGCCACTTGGCGAGTGTTACGCGGCCTTGGCAGTGG
>JAXCGZ010015572.1:10000-22500 GCA_037179515.1 Halocaridina rubra | reverse complement strand
ACAGTATAAGTCACTTTTATTGCAAATTTCCATTGATTTTTCAAAACAGTAAAAAATAAGAATAAATATTTCAAAAAATTACTTTAAAATTCCTTAAAACAGATCTCATTTACTTTGTGTGCAGAGAAAACATGCACGATCTACACACAAACTGCACGTGCAGATTAAAGATGCTGAAGCGCACACAAATGATTATTTTAAAACCTTAAATAACCTTGCAAATTAACGATGCTGAAGCACACACAAATGATTATATTAAAACCTTACATAACCTTCTCTAGATTCAAAGAACAGAACACAACGCACACAAAAATGAAAATCTTACAATGTCATCACTTAACAATCAGGCAAATATAGTCACACGCAGAAAGTTTTTTTTCCCTTGTAAACACAAGTGAGTTGATAGTTATTGATGGCTAAACAAGAAAAGAGATACAAAATATTCTTAAGAATATTTTCACACTCACTTATCACCTTAAAATGTTGCTGTGAATCTGGTAAAGAACAGTAACCCCAAGGTACTCTAGGCTTATTCTTATTTACAAGGCAAGTCATCTAACCAAACCTAACAATTTACATTCTATTATAACTGAAGGAAGGCAAGAATACTTCTGTTGTGTTCCCTTGCGTGTCATAAAAGTCGACTAAATGAGGTAGATCGAAGGAAATGAGAATCCCCTCCTTTGTATTTACTTCAGAAGTTATTATTATTGTTTTGACTCAGTAAACACCTTATAAGGGGAATATTGATTTTGTATATAGAGATGATTTTCACTTTACATGTTCTGGGAGTTACTCATCTTTACTTGATCCAAGTACTGTATTCTTATAACTATATACAGTACCCATGTTTAAACATTAATTTTGCATTTTACTGTAATAGAGTCCAAAGAGTAATGTAATTTAATAAAGAAAATCATGTAACCATAACATAAATGTGTACATGCAAGACCATTCTACAATAAAGAAAATTCTCCGTCATTTCTGTTTACTATTTGAAATAGTAATGTACTTGCTGTTCTGCTAAAATAAATTTGTTCATTGTGTTTTACTAATGTAAATTAACAGGAATACAGACATCAAATCACCACAGATTTTTAACGAAGATTCATACACAGAGATATAAATTATGTGAAATAAATCTTAAAAAAAATCTGAATAATTTATATGTAACATGACCTCTTTACTCTATATAAACACATGTCTATCCATACAGGGTCTTGTTGAATGTGCTTTTCTGTTTAAAATTAACAGACACAAAGACACAAAATCACCACGGACTTTTATTAGAGGCCCAGAAACAGAGATTTTACTCATACCAAATAAATGCTTAAGACTCTCCTAACCCTCCATCAAATCTAGATCGTTTATATGCAACAGGACCCCTTCACTTTATATATATACATGTCTAACCATACGAAATCCTGTTCAGAAAAACGTAGCAGACACTGGTCTCTGCTTGGAATAATTCTTGTATTTTAATATTAGCAATATGAAGTTGCTGCCATTATTTTTGTATTGAGGTGATAGATAAAATGCCGGAAAAAATCCTGTGCATTGTGAGGACCAAATTAAAGGGACAGGGGACTGAAGGAATGGTGATACTTCCTTCCCTGGATTTCTTTTTTTTAAAGAGCAGCTGACAAAAAGGGTGAGGGTGTACAGTGTAACACAAGGCCACACTGCCTTCCCAATTTCGTTCACTTGTGGCTACTTTGTTGGTATCACGTAGAAAGAGAAGAAATGGCCACCCTGTTTTCTCTGAGATATGGCCACCTTGATTTCTCTGTGGGATATGACCACCTTGTTTTCTTTATGGGGTACGGCCACCTTGATTTATGTGTGAGAGATGGCTATCTTATTTTCTCTGTGGAAAATAGCCACCTTGATTCCTCTGTGGGATATGGCCATCTTGATACCTCTGTGGGGTATAGCCACCTTGTTTTCTCTGTGGGATATGGCCACCTTGATTTCTCTGTGGGATATGGCCACCTTGATTTCTCTGTGGGATATAGCCATCTGTTTTCCATGTGGGATTTGTCCACCCTGCTTTCTCTGTGGGATATGGCCACTCTATTTTCTCTGTAGGATATGCCACCCTGTTCTCTCTGTGGGATATGAACACCCTGTTTTCTCTGTGGGATTTGGCTACCCATTTGAAAGAAAAATAATCCTTGCATATACGGAAAATGCTATTAACTTAATTATAAATATTTTTAAAGCAACTAATTCTTTTGAAGGACTAGCAGCACAAACTTATAACTATATCAATATGTATAGAAAGTTTGTGAAAAATTTTCACACGATCATACATGGCAAAAACATAAATACATAACTGAGGATATTGTAAACATACACCAACTAGGTAAATATTCGAGGGAAGGAAAGCCGAGACCAACAAAAGTAACCTTTGAGAGAGGGGAGACATGTAGGGAAATACTGTTGAGAAAAAAAAGTCTAAAAGACCTTCAAGAATGCAAAGAAGTGTTCATTAGACGATACAGAACACAGGAAGAGATGGGAAAGATCAAAAACTTGTTGCAAGAGGCAAGAAGGTTAAATGATGAAAGAAATGAAGAAGAGAAGAAAAATTTTCGTTACGGAATACTTCCAGACAAAGGGGAGATAAAGAAGATAATGACAGAAGATCAGGGGATGGGGCCTCATTAAGATTGTTATACACAAATGCTGATGGATTAGCTGGTAAGGCAGTAGAATTAAAAGATAGGATTCACAACAGTAAGGCAGATATAGTAGCAATTACAGAGACTAAGTTGAGTGAGGACATAAACAGTGTCACAGTTTTTCCTAAGGGCTTCAGAATACTAAGGGTCGAAAGATCTGAGAGGACTGGTGGAGGGATAGCACTGCTCATAAGTGAGAGGATTCAAGTTGAAGAGATAAACTTGGCTATAGAAAGTGAGTTCAGGGAATTTCTTGTTGCTCGCATAAATACTGGGTCAGAGAGCATTATAATAACTGTTGTATACAACCCACCAAGGAACCAAAATAGGCTTGAAATTTATGAGGAAAGTCATATAGGTACGATTGAAGTCATAAACTCAGTTGTTAACATGGCGCGGGAGAAAAAATGTAGGATTTTGATTATGGGAGACTTTAATCATAAAGAGATAGATTGGATAAATCTTGACCCACACAGTGGTGAGGACTCCTTTGGGGCAAGATTCCTAGATTGCGTACAAGGGAATTTCCTACACCAACATGTAATGGAACCAACAAGAGCCAGGGGTGGGGATGAGCCATCACTACTTGATCTGGTGTTCACAGATAATGTGTTGGATATTGAAAATATTGAGTATGAACCACCAATTGGAAAGAGTGACCACTGTGTGTTGTTGATGGAGTATATCATTGAAGACATTCTTCCTGAGAGTAGAGGCACTGAGGACATGAGGAGGAACTATCAGAAAGGAGATTACATCAAAATGAATGAGCTTTTTGCAGTTATTGACTGGAGAACCTTATTTTACAACAAATCTGTACAAGAAATGTATGACATCTTTTGTGAGAAATATGGGAAGATAGTAGATTGCTGCATACCTGTCACCAAAGTAGGTGTAATTCATGCCAGAGAGAAATGGTTCGATAATGGGTGTAAAAGAGCTAAGGAGTGGAGAGACAAATGCTGGAAAAGGTATAGGAGGAGAAAAAACATAAATGCCTGGCAAACCTACAAAAGAGCAAGAAATGACTACCTAAGTAAAAGGAGAGAGGCAGAGAAAGATTATGAGAGGGACATCACCAGGAAGGCTAAAGAAAATCCCAAGCTTTTCCACAGCTTTATCAGAGGAAAACTGAAGGTAAAAGAACAGGTTTTAAGGCTAAAGAGAGTGGATGGAAGCATCACTGAGACGGACGAAGAGATCTGCAAAGAATTGAACAAGGAGTTTCAGTCAGTATTTACAGTAGAAAATACCCCACCCCCTCAGATTGCAGTGATAGAAGCTCAAGGGCCGGTATTAGAGAACATCAACCTTACAGCCACAGAGGTATGCAAAGCGCTGATGGATTTAGATGTTCATAAAGCTACAGGTCCTGATGACATATCCCCTCATGTGCTTAAAAAATGCGCAAACACAATATCAGTGGCACTAAGTATCATATTTAAGGAGTCATTGGAGTCGGGGGAGATTCCAAGATGCTGGAAACAAGCAAATGTGATACCTATCTTCAAAAAGGGAAGGAGGGATACGGCTCTGAACTATAGACCAGTTTCCTTGACCAGCATAGTTTGCAAACTTATGGAGAAACTACTAAGGAAACATATCTCTCTTCACTTAGAATCCTTCAACTTTTTGTCAGTGAGGCAACATGGCTTCAGAGAAGGAAGATCAACAGTAACAAACTTATTAGAATTTTATGATGAGGTAAGCCAAATCTTACAGGAAAGAGAGGGCTGGGCAGATTGCATATTCCTAGACTTCCAGAAAGCGTTTGACACTGTTCCACATGGGAGACTTATTAGGAAGCTGCAATCAATGGCTAGAATAGGTGGAAATGTCTTGGAATGGATAAAAACTTACTTAGAAGGAAGGGAACAGAGGGTTAGAGTAAGACACTCAGTGTCTGAATGGAGAAGAGTTAGTAGTGGAGTTCCACAGGGTTCAGTTTTAGGGCCACTTTTGTTCCTTGTATATGTAAATGATCTACCAGAGTCTGTAAATTCATTCATGAATATGTTTGCAGATGATGCAAAGATTGTGAAGAAAGTAAAAAACGAGAACAATGGTAGAGAACTTCAGGAGGATCTAAATAATCTGCATGAGTGGTCAGAAAAGTGGCTAATGAAATTCAATACCTCAAAATGTAAGGTAATGAGAATGGGTACAAGTGCAAGAAGGCCCAAGCTTGACTACTCGGTGGCTGGAGTACAACTTCAGGAGACAGAAAATGAGAGAGATCTAGGAGTAAACTTATTGGCAGATTTGTCTCCAGAAATACATATAAATGGCGTAGTAAGGGCAGCATATGCATTCTTATCAAATGTAAGGGTAGCCTTCAGGCACATGGACAAGGAAATGTTCAGAAATATTTATGTAACCTATGTGAGGCCAAAACTCGAATATGCAGCCCCCTTTTGGAATCCGCACTTGAAAAAGCACATAGCTAAGCTTGAAAAAGTTCAAAGACATGCCACGAAACTGGTGCCAGAAATACGCAATCTCGGTTATGATGAGAGGCTGAGGGAATTAGACTTGCCATCACTCGAAGCTAGAAGAGTAAGGGGGGATATGGTGACAGTCTTTAAATTCCTTCATGGTTATGATAGAGTGGATAGGGATCGATATTTCGATATGGCTGGCTCTAGAACTAGAGGTCATAGTTTGAAGCTTCGGAAGAAAACTTGTTTGCAGGATGTAAGGAAATACTTTTTCAGTGTAAGAGTAGTTGATAATTGGAATTCGCTAAGCGAGGAGGTAGTTAATGCTACCTCAATCCATAGTTTTAAGGACAGGTATGATAAGTATCACTAAGTCTAAAAATGGAACCGATCAGGAGACGGGAAGATACGAGCTTTGGGCTCTTTCCCGTAAACACAATTAGGTAATCACAATTAGGTAATCACATACACATACATATATACTCACATTCATACTTATACATGCTTAGAATAAAGTGTAGTAATGACAACATTCTCTACCTAATAATGGATAGCTTTAGAGAACTGAACAGAATTCAAGAATACCATTCTGTCACTATCGAGATTAGTTTGAAAAAGAAAAACAATTCTATTCTAAATAATTAAGCAAATCAAGATATTGCACAGAATTCAGGAATGTCATTTTGTCGCTAACCAAGTCATCCTCCTACCTAATGGAAAAAACAATCTTATTCTATATAATGAAGCAAGTCAAATAACATAAATATTCCAGGCAGTAAAGGTGGGCACCATCCAGTCCTTCTGAGGAATCAGAGGAAGCTGGACGACTCTACCTTCGATGCCTAGCCAGGACACAACACACAACCTCATACAATCTAACATATTATGGAAGACTGCACCGCACGCAATCAAATACACCTACAATACAACATACACTCCCTGATAGTTGTGGGATACCCAAGGATTGGCAGTGGCCTTCCTTAAGGGCTTGGGGATGTTTGGACAGGTAGGTTAGGGAACAACAACAACAAATAAATCCTCTTTTTTGCTGTGCACTTGTAACATCCACACCCCAAGGGACTGGAAGAAAATAATTCTACTAATATGATTTTAACGAGACAGAACAATGTAAGGGAACATAAGAATCTAATCTATAAGCAATTATGTAAGGAATGTGACTTGAACATATGAAGGACACTGTATCCCACAAAACTCAGACCACAGAAACAAATGACATAGTCTCCCACGAAACTCTGAACTCTACAATCATTATCAAAATGGCAGTGTTTATTCATGGTATTCGTAATGCTCTTTTGAACAGATCATACGCTACATAGTTCAAGCAATGGATAAATTTAAAATTTTCCATTAACAGAAAGTTTTTGATGACATGTCTACTAGCTCAGAGAGCCAATATATATTTTGTTAAACAGTCCTATGCATTCCTTATGTAAAAATGTCAGAACAATTTCTCAAGTACAAGACTGGAAGGCACATTGGTAACATTCAACACACTTATAAATATATAGAATTAATAATACTTCTGGGAAAAATGATGGGCAATGAAATGGGCAGTGTCATGAAGATTCCTCTTTCATTTACCATGGAATGCATTATATGTTATATAGTGTAAGGAGAGTGAGAGATAATAATTCTCTCACTTGCACACTGAAACACTTTATTTGCTAAAACTTTCGAGTTAAATACGTCATATTAACCCAGTGATCACAGTAGAGTCTTGAACCTTCAACATTCACTTCTTCATCAATCATGTACACACCTAAATGCGCAGGTGTAGATGAGTACCATTCAGGAGATCCTTTTTCGACAAAGAGAAAAAACAAATCTTGAAGCGAACGAGCGTAACGAGCATCTGCCTGTGTTGAAGGCCTGAACACGCCTAAAATGGCTTCTATATCGGTCAACCCATCTGCAACAGCTCCAACGCGAGAAACTCTCGGATATCGTGATAAATAAGCGTAAACTGGAACGTCTTCTGTTTCTTTGGCTTTAGCGTGTGCAAGATTCCGAGCTAAATTTGCAGCCGTGGTGAGACCGGGACAGGTCATCATGGCATCAGACACTAACGTTGTGAGTAACAACCAAGGATGTTCAGCGAGATTCGAGTACCAATCTAGAATGACTTCAGCCTCAGAAGACAAAGATATTGCACTATTCAATCTTGATTTTTCCTTCTCTTGACCTTTTTGAGACCACTGTTTAGGATTATCTCCAGGATATCTAGGCCACAAATCTTGATTGGCAGTTGGACGTCTCATTTGTACGCCTGAATCCCCGTATGGTGAGCTAGACCAGTCACTGGGATTAACCTGAGGATGAATTTTTTGAGAAAATTCACTACCGTACCAGCTACCACGGCTATCTATTCCGTGCATCTGTTTTAATTTGACTTCATCTAATTTAAGGCCATCTACTACAGCATCGACAAGCTGCTGTCGTGAGCTTCCCAAGCGCTCCTGCCAGGTTGACAGCTGTTCAGCAGATGCTTGTTCTGTTGATCCTTAAAAGAAAAAGCAAAAAATTAATACTAATATCTGCCCCAAGTATAAAGAAAACAAAAGAGAAAAGGTTTAATATAGTAAATTCATCAAGTTGGTAACTTATACTTTATCACATTAGTATCCAATAAAATGATAAGTCTAGAGTGCATTAATTTCTCAAAGATTACTTCCAAAGAGTTGGTAAATATTTTATGTCTCATTTACCTGCTTCTCAAAAGAGTCAACTAAAAGGCATAGGGGAGCAAAGGGCTATCAAAACCTTCTTCCAATTAATTTTTTTGGCAATATCATCACACCTAGCAAAACCCTCAAAAATCTAGGAATTCACATTGAAAACTACATGTTGTTTGATTCCCATATTGATAAAGTATGCAAAAAGGTAATAAGGACACTAATGTACTTATTGCGTATAAAAGACAATTTTGAGACTCACTCGAATAACGGTTGTTGAATCTCTAGCCCAAAGTCACATTAATTATTGCACAACTGTATGGGGAGCTACCAATAAGACTCATACAAATAGAATACAGAAGCTAATTTATTTTGCAGCCAAAGTTGCCCTGGGAGGAATAAGAAAATATGACCACATCACACCAGCTCTCAAATAACTTGGGTGACTGCACGCAGAAGACAAGATCGCCTATGCTATTTACGTTGTTGCATGCATAATATTGAACCATCATTATCCTAACTGGCTATTTAATTTCAAAACAGTCGAGGATATAAGGGGAACCAACACAAGTCAGAGTAGTTAGTTCTTTATTCAAAGAACAAACACAGATGTAGGTTCAAAGATGATTACTATTAGAGGGCCAACACTCTGAAACAATATTCCAGACCATCTTAAAAATTCATCCTCCTTTACAGCTTTCAAAGGCAAACTATATAGTTTTCTTTTGGATAAATAGCTGCTGCAATGCTGCTCACACACTAATCAAACTTATTGATTTAACGGAATTTCCCTTAACACTAACCATTCTACATGTAAATTGTTATTGCCTCTTTGATCTCTAAGTTAAGAACTAATTATTATCATTGTAAGGAGTACAAATATGGTGATGATGCCGATACTAACAATCCTGTATAGAGTGCTATTATTATTACTTTATTATTAACATTACTGTTAACATTTTTATGATTATTGCTATTATAATTTTTATACACATCTGTTAACTCAAGGTAATCTTAATTTTCAAAGAAAGCTATATTTCTGTTACTGTAAGTGTATGCCCCTCTTACTTATTAGTTCAATTACATGTCCGTTTATGTGTACTCTTAGCTTTGAAAAAGAATAGCCACTGTCATGAAATAAATGTGTTTGTTTGTTTGTTTGATTTTTTTTTGCCACATAACAGGTGCCAGAAGGGATAAGGATGGGCAGAGTATGATTACCCTTTTTGTTAAGTTCTGGCCTTCAGATAATTTTGTTGGACTAGGAAACAATGGTGAAAAATGGGCCCTTGGCAGTGCAATGGTTAGAGCACTCCACTGTGGAAGTGACAAAGTTCTTGTTTGAGCCTCCTACTGAGCATTAGGAAGAGCATCAAACCCTCATTACTCTACTCCAACCTGTCTGTGTCCACCCCCATGCAAATGCAGATTAATATTGGCACATAAATACCGTACAAAAATGGAGTAATGTTCGAAAAATAATACTGTTAATAAACTTACCTATCATAAGAGGCACTTGTGGTGAGGACGGGATAAAGGGCACAACTACACCATCAGTAAGTAACCAAGAATGACCGTGAGGGCGGCGCCATTCCAATGGGGGTGCCTCCATCACAGCTTGAGCTGGCATTGTTTCCAAACAACTTAACGTAGTGCAATTCAATGAATTCACTAACATGGGATCTGCATTACGCCAAGTTATTTTTGGATGAAACGGTGGAGAACCAGTCATCCAAGCCTTATGAACAAAACGTTGTCCCTGAGATGAATACAGCAAAGGCCATGCGGCCGCTGCCCCAGCTTGATGACCAAACAAAGTTACTCTCTCTGGGTCTCCTCCAAAGTGTTCAATGTTATAGTGGACCCAAGTAAGGGCTGTCAAAAGATCAGATACACCTTGATTCCCAGCCGTGTGAGGATAAACAGAAGAAGCTACTTTGGGATGAGGAAAGAAACCCAGTAGACCTCGTCTGATCTGCGGTGAAACGAAGACAACATCTCTTTCTAATATCGTTGAAGAGGCTCTACTCAACAACCAGGGGCGGCGCATATCACCACCTAAACTAGCTCCACCCATGTAAACAATAACGGGGAGTGGAGAGTCATAACCCAACTGTGGTGTGAAAACATCTAACAATAAACAGTCTTCCCAACCCCTCACAACGGCACCCTGAAAAGTATTTAAAACGTTATTATATGGATAGAGGAGAATAACTAAGTGAATAGTAACACCATTTTATGGATCACTATTAATCCGTATTATAGGGTGGCCACAGTATGTGACTGGGAAATTACGGCTGGATGCCTTTCTTAGCACCCTACAGTGGGCTCGATCACAGGTCTGGCAACTCCCGAGTTGTGTATTTGAACCTGTCAGCTACTGTGGTCCCCAAGAATGAATAATTAACAGATAATAATGAGTTTTAGGAGTCATTGGCAGCACTATGAAAAGAGTTCAAGAGAAGGCATAATACAGCGAGGATAATTTTAATATATATAATGTCATAAGAGTGGTGGAGGTAAGATAAAATTCACACTTATATTCCATGTCTGTTGTAAGGCAACTAAGTGGGGTAGGGATATGAAGGGCCAGTAATCATTTCCTTCCTGATTTTTTTCCACAAACCAGCTAGGTTTATACAAGGAGATATAGATGCACAGAGTATGTAAAAGCCCAGTTGCCTCCCTTTATTGTTTATCTGTGTCCTTTGAGATGGCTTCAGCAGGATAGGGCATCATAATAATATATGATGAGATTATCAATATACATTCTACTCATTTGCCAAAAGAAATAAACATAATTATTCTTTCCTCTACCTGCATATCATAGCCCCAACAGGGTCGAGTGACGTTGGCAGCATATGTACCAGTCCAGCAATGCTGTAAATCAGTCTGAAGTTGAGAAGGTCGGAAGCGATGTTTTCCCACAGGCGGAATAGCATATGGGATACCACGAAAAACATATGCCCCTTCCTCAATGAGGCTGAAAACAGAGACAAATCAATATGTTTTACATGAGTGCTGCATAAGAGGCACATTCCTACCCTTATTAATCTCAAACTTGCATAATGATCTACCAAACACACACACACACTATATATATATATATATATATATATATATATATATATATATATATATATATATATATATATATATATATATATATATATATATATATATATATATATAGTGGTTTACTCAATAAGCCAGCTAAGTTACCAGAGGCTACCATACATAATAAAACACTATGCTTCCTTATATTCAAATGGCACCTGTGTGATCCATATTAGGGAGCCAAACTTGGGCTCTCAAGCACAAGAGTCAGGTATTATACTATTTGAAATACTGAATGGTTATTTGCGAATAAGACTGGCTCATTAATCTGCAAGTTATGACACCCTGAAAACCTATCTTCTTAAGTTCTAATATAAAGTCAACTCAATGATAAGCACTATTATCTAAATTGACTTAACAGTGTTACAATATGATTTCTATATAGTTCAGTAAGGAGAAGCACAAATATGATCTCCCATATATGACAAAGTGTATGTTATGTAAGTGTTCAGGTAGAGACTACCTTGTATCAAGCAACACACAGTCTCGATAAAATTCACTAAATTAATATAGCAGATGATCTGAAATAAATAAAAAGGTGGAAATAATCCCATAAAAAAATAGCAAACTTAACGAAACATATGCAAGAATTCCTATATACCTACAACATGCTTTAAAAAATGCAGAGAATGGTAAAACTTTTAGTGTAAAGTTCATATTGACAATTTAATAAAGTTACAGTTTTTAAAAGGTTAAAATCTCAACTGTATATACCCTTGCACTGGGCCGCACGAAGTCACAGTAGTTATGTAGGGATGCTTTACACGAGGGTCGGGGCCAAATATGACCCCACGAGATGTAGAAGCAATAACGGCTATGACGATAACTAAGACAACCAGCAATAAACTGCAAACTGAAAAGGATGACATTAATATATAGATACTCAGACATAAACTCATAATCTGCTATGGCCAAAAGGCAACCACAATTGTAATAAAAGAAATGACAATAGGTGTCAAGATTCCCTTCTAATCTTTTACTCTCCAACAGCTGTTTTCTCTCTATACATACAGAAGCCATAACTTCCCTTATGAAGGGAGTGGTTGAGTCAGAAAATAAAAATAATTACTCTGTGGGAGGAAAATACAAAAGGAGGGAATTCCCAGTCTCCTTGCTCTGCCCCATTTAGTCTACTTTTACATCACACAGGGTCATACAAAGGAGACATACTTGCCCCCCTCAGAGGGAAAAAGTTGCTTTGTAGCAAGAATACAAAAGTTATAAAGAGAGTTGTTGTCACCATCTCACACCTCTATAATCTGGAATATCTTTATGATCGTCTTCTATGATATAGATATATGCAAGAAAACAATGCAATTAATAAATTACCCACAGGGACAATCAAATCTCAAAATGTGATCTGTTGTATGCCACGGACCCCCTTTTCTACCAAAGGCTAGGACGGTGCCTTCTTGTGAAAGATTTTGGTTGGCAAGTGTGACCGTTAACCTGAGTGACTGCACTTTCTAACCTCAGATTGTGGTGGTGTGCAAACCATCGACCTGACGAATCAAATTTGCGAGCGTTATCAATACGCCACAGTGCCGTAAAATTCTTTTCCTTCACCA
>JAXCGZ010015572.1:0-5000 GCA_037179515.1 Halocaridina rubra | reverse complement strand
AGCTGAATCAGTTGCTGTTTGCAGATGATACTGTGGTGGTGGCAGATTCAGAGGAAAAGCTGCGTCAGTTAGTGTCAGAATTTGGAATGGTGTGTGATTACCTAATTGTGATTACCTAATTGTGTTTACGGGAAAGAGCCCAAAGCTCGTATCTTCCCGTCTCCTGATCGCTTCCATTTTATACTTAGTGATACTTATCATACCTGTCCTTAAAACTATGGATTGAGATAGCATTAACTACCTCCTCGCTTAGCCAATTCCAATTATCAACTACTCTTACAATGAAAAAGTATTTCCTTACATCCTGCAAACAAGTTTTCTTACCAAGCTTCAAACTATGACCTCTAGTTCTAGAGCCAGCCATATCAAAATATCGATCCCTATCCACTCTATCATAACCATGAAGGAATTTAAAGACTGTCACCATATCCCCCCCTCACTCTTCTAGCTTCCAGTGATGGTAAGTCTAATTCCCTCAGCCTCTCATCATAACTGAGATTGCGTATTTCTGGCACCAGTTTCGTGGCATGTCTTTGAATTTTTTCAAGCTTAGCTATGTGCTTTTTCAAGTGCGGATTCCAAAAGGGGGCTGCATATTCGAGTTTTGGCCTCACATAGGTTACATAAATATTTCTGAACATTTCCTTGTCCATGTGCCTGAAGGCTACCCTTACATTTGATAAGAATGCATATGCTGCCCTTACTATGCCATTTATATGTATTTCTGGAGACAAATCTGCCAGTATGTTTACTCCTAGATCTCTCTCATTTTCTGTCTCTTCAAGTTGTACTCCAGCCACCGAGTAGTCAAGCTTGGGCCTTCTTGCACTTGTACCCATTCTCATTACCTAACATTTTGAAGTATTGAATTTCATTAGCCACTTTTCTGACCACTCATGCAGATTATTTAGATCCTCCTGAAGTTCTCTACCATTGTTCTCGTTTTTTACTTTCTTCACAATCTTTGCATCATCTGCAAACATATTCATGAATGAATTTACAAACTCTGGTAGGTCATTTACATATACAAGGAACAAAAGTGGCCCTAAAACTGAACCCTGTGGAACTCCACTACTAACTCTTCTCCATTCAGACACTGAGTGTCTTACTCTAACCCTCTGTTCCCTTCCTTCTAAGTAAGTTTTTATCCATTCCAAAACATTTCCACCTATCTTAGCCATTGATTGCAGCTTCCTAATAAGTCTCCCATGTGGAACAGTGTCAAACGCTTTCTGGAAGTCTAGGAATATGCAATCTGCCCAGCCCTCTCTTTCCTGTAAGATTTGGCTTACCTCATCATAAAATTCTAATAAGTTTGTTACTGTTGATCTACCTTCTCTGAAGCCATGTTGCCTCACTGACAAAAAGTTGAAGGATTCCAAGTGAAGAGAGATATGTTTCCTTAGTAGTTTCTCCATAAGTTTGCAAACTATGCTGGTCAAGGAAACTGGTCTATAGTTCAGAGCCGTATCCCTCCTTCCCTTTTTGAAGATAGGTATCACATTTGCTTGTTTCCAGCATCTTGGAATCTCCCCCGACTCCAGTGACTCCTTAAATATGATACTTAGTGCCACTGATATTGTGTTTGCGCATTTTTTAAGCATATGAGGGGATATGTCATCGGGACCTGTAGCTTTTTGAACATCTAAATCCATCAGCGCTTTGCATACCTCTGTGGCTGTAAGGTTGATGTTCTCTAATACCGGCCCTTGAGCTTCTATCACTGCAATCTGAGGGGGTGGGGTATTTTCTACTGTAAATACTGACTGAAACTCCTTGTTCAATTCTTTGCAGATCTCTTCATCCGTCTCAGTGATGCTTCCATCCGCTCTCTTTAGCCTTAAAACCTGTTCTTTTACCTTCAGTTTTCCTCTGATAAAGCTGTGGAAAAGCTTGGGATTTTCTTTAGCCTTCCTGGTGATGTCCCTCTCATAGTCTCTCTCTGCCTCTCTCCTTTTACTTAGGTAGTCATTTCTTGCTCTTTTGTAGGTTTGCCAGGCATTTATGTTTTTTCTCCTCCTATACCTTTTCCAGCATTTGTCTCTCCACTCCTTAGCTCTTTTACACCCATTATCGAACCATTTCTCTCTGGCATGAATTACACCTACTTTGGTGACAGATATGCAGCAATCTACTATCTTCCCATATTTCTCACAAAAGATGTCATACATTTCTTGTACAGATTTGTTGTAAAATAAGGTTCTCCAGTCAATAACTGCAAAAAGCTCATTCATTTTGATGTAATCTCCTTTCCGATAGTTCCTCCTCATGTCCTCAGTACCTCTACTCTCAGGAAGAATATCTTCAATGATATACGCCATCAACAACAGACAGTGGTCACTCTTTCCAATTGGTGGTTCATACTCAATTTTTTCAATATCCAACACATTATCTGTGAACACTAGATCAAGTAGTGATGGCTCATCCCCACCCCTGGCCCTTGTTGGTTCCATTACATGTTGGTGTAGGAAATTCCCTTGTACGCAATCTAGGAATCTTGCCCCGAATGAGTCCTCACCACTGTGTGGGTCAAGATTTATCCAATCTATCTCTTTATGATTAAAGTCTCCCATAATCAAAATCCTACATTTTTTTTCCGGTGCCATGTTAACAACTGAGTTTATGACTTCAATAGTACCTATATGACTTTCCTCATAAACTTCAAGCCTATTTTGGTTCCTTGGTGGGTTGTATACAGCAGTTATTATAATGCTCTCTGACCCAGTATTTATGCGAGCAACAAGAAATTCCTTGAACTCACTTTCTATAGCCAAGTTTATTTCTTCGACTTGAATCCTTTCACTTATGAGCAGTGCTATCCCTCCACCAGTCCTCTCAGATCTTTCAACCCTTAGTATTCTGAAACCCTTAGGAAAAACTGTGACACTGTTTATGTCCTCACTCAACTTAGTCTCTGTAATTTCTACTATATCTGCCTTACTGTTGTGAATCCTATCTTTTAATTCTACTGCCTTACCAGCTAATCCATCAGCATTTGTGTATAATAATCTTAATGAGGCCCCATCCCCTGATCTTCTGTCATTATCTTCTTTATCTCCCCTTTGTCTGGAAGAACTCTGTAATGAAAATTTTTCTTCTCTTCTTCATTTCTTTCATCATTTAACCTTCTTGCCTCTTGCAACAAGTTTTTGATCTTTCCCATCTCTTCCTGTGTTCTGTATTGTCTAATGAACACTTCTTTGAATTCTTGAAGGTCTTTTAGACTTTTTTTTCTCAACAATATTTCCCTACATGTTTCCCCTCTCTCAAAGGTTACTTTTGTTGGTCTTGGCTTTCCTTCCCTCGAATATTTACCTAGTTGGTGTATGTTTACAATATCCTCAGGACCACATACTACTCCAAGCTTTCTTATCAGGTCTACAACCCTAGCTTTATTTTCTTCAAGTTTCCCCTGCCATGTTGGCTCCTGGGACTCGCTTATGCCTGAGATTACCACTGTCTTCTCCTTATCAAGTGCCTGTCTGATGAGTGGGTTTGCCCTTTCCATCACAACGTCTTTCATTTTTTCGATTACTGTCTGTTTATAGTCAACTGTTTGTATGTTTTCCAGTGCCACCACCTTTACAGCCTCTTTAACTGCCACATTCCCCTTTAGTGCATCAGCAAAGGAAGTTTTCATAACATCATTTTCCATATTCAGCTCCTGGAACTCTTTTCTGAACTGTTCAATGTTTTCCTTAATCTGGACATTCCAAGCAGCAATCTCGTCTCTCTCAGCAGAGAGCAGTGAACTAACATCTAATTCCTTTAGGTTGTCATTCAGCTGTTTGTTTTTATCTTCTTGTTTAGAAAGTCTAGATTCTAGTTTTTTTTGTGTGAGAGAAGGAAATTGCGAGTGAATGTGGGAAAGAGTAAGGTTATGAGGTGTACAAGAAATGAGGATGGTGCTGGATTGAATGTTATGTTGAATGGAGAGACACTTGAGGAAGTTGATCAGTTTAAGTATTTAGGCTCGGTTATAGCTGCAAATGGTGGAGTGGAAGCAGATGTGTGTTACAGGGTGCATGAAGGATGTAAAGTGTTGGGTGCATTGAAAGGAGTGATGAAGCATAGAGGGTTGGAAATGAATGATAAGAAAGTTTTGTATGAGAAAGTGGTTGTGCCAACTGTGATGTATGGATCAGAGTTATGGGGTATGAAAGTAAGTGAGACGGAAACTAAATGTGTTTGAGATGAAATGCCTGAGGAGTATGATTGGTGTATCTCGGTTGGATAGGGTTAGGAATGAAGTGGTGAGAGCAAGGACGGGTGTGAGGGGAGAAATTGCAGACATAGTAGATATGCATGTGTCGTAGTGCTTTTATTATTATCTCACCGAGCGTCACCACTGACGTATTGGTTTTGTTTATCCCATCTAATGACACCACTGACGTAGGGCTTTTCCTCCTACGTATATATATTTATAATTATGGTAGCGTGGTTTATTAGGTTATAAATATTAGTACCTGATGGGTACAAGGTAAGAATGGACAAGCAGTAGTTCCTTTACTTATATTTATTCTAGAGTACAACACATCCGACGCCTCAATGCCCCAATGCCCCCACCCTATGACTATCACAATCTATGATCTATTCGTGCCCCTGGCAAAGTTCTAACTAACTGTCTCTGCCCTGGGTGGCTCTTTAAATACCCCCAGGGGCAGGGCATGGCTTAACATCCAATTCTCCAATGAAATCAGTCAGATCTAGTCCCAGCTAATCAGCGCCAGGTTCAAAGTGGAATCCCTCCTACTTCCGGGGAGGAGTTATTGGGCATCTCTGCAGGGTATGTACCTGCGTACGAAACACTTGCTTATATTTCTTGCGGTTTAGGAAATGGCTAACTTCCTGGCCTTTCTTGCCCTTCTCGATGCCAGGTCCTAAGTCTCACGGTTCCGGTCATATATTTCCTTGGCACTTTCTACAAACATGGTAATAAAATATCCGTGCCCTCGACCAACCGTTTCCGCTCAAGATCTGTTACAAGTTTCAGATTCTGG
>JAXCGZ010015571.1:55000-64770 GCA_037179515.1 Halocaridina rubra | reverse complement strand
CAAAAGGGGGTGCATATTCGAGTTTTGGCCTCACATAGGTTACATAAATATTTCTGAACATTTCCTTGTGTGTGTATGATTACCTAATTGTGTTTACGGGAAAGAGCCCAAAGCTCGTATCTTCCCGTCTCCTCATCGGTACCATTTTAGACTTAGTGATACTTATCATACCTGTCCTTAAAACTATGGATTGAGATAGCATTAACTACCTCCTCGCTTAGCCAATTCCAATTATCAACTACTCTTACACTGAAAAAGTATTTCCTTACATCCTGCAAAGAAGTCTTCTTACGAAGCTTCAAACTATGACCTCTAGTTCTAGACCCAGCCATATCAAAATATCGATCCCTATCCAATCTATCATAACCATGAAGGAATTTAAAGACTGTCACCATATCCCCACTCACTCTTCTAGCTTCGAGTGATGGTAAGTCTAATTCCCTCAGCCTTTCATCATAACTGAGATTGCGTATTTCTGGCACCAGTTTCGTGGCATGTCTTTGAACTTTTTCAAGCTTAGCTTTGGTATTTTTCAAGTGCGGATTCCAAAAGGGGGCTGCATATTCGAGTTTTGGCCTCACATAGGTTACATAAATATTTCTGAACATTTCTTTGTCCATGTGCCTGAAGGCTACCCTTACTTTTGATAAGAATGCATATGCTGCCCTTACTATGCCATTTATATGTATTTCTGGAGACAAATCTGCCAGTATGTTTACTCCTAGATCTCTCTCATTTTCTGTCTCTTGAAGTTGTTCTCCAGCCACCGAGTAGTCAAGCTTGGGCCTTCTTGCACTTGTACCCATTCTCATTACCTTACATTTTAAAGTATTGAATTTCATTAGCCACTTTTCTGACCACTCATGCAGATTATTTAGATCCTCCTGAAGTTCTCTACCATTGTTCTCGTTTTTTACTTTCTTCACAATCTTTGCATCATCTGCAAACATATTCATGAATGAATTTACAGACTCTGGTAGGTCATTTACATATACAAGGAACAAAAGTGGCCCTAAAACTGAACCCTGTGGAACTCCACTACTAACTCTTCTCCATTCAGACACTGAGTGTCTTACTCTAACCCTCTGTTCCCTTCCTTCTAAATAAGTTTTTATCCATTCTAAAACATTTCCACCTATTCTAGCCATTGATTGCAACTTCCTAATAAGTCTCCCATGTGGAACAGTGTCAAATGCTTTCTGGAAGTCTAGGAATATGCAATCTGCCCAGCCCTCTCTTTCCTGTAAGATTCGGCTTACCTCATCATAAAATTCTAATAAGTTTGTTACTGTTGATCTACCTTCTCTGAAGCCATGTTGCCTCACTGACAAAAAGTTGAAGGATTCCAAGTGAAGAGAGATATGTTTCCTTAGTAGTTTCTCCATAACTTTGCAAACTATGCTGGTCAAGGAAACTGGTCTATAGTTCAGAGCCGTATCCCTCCTTCCCTTTTTGAAGATAGGTATCACATTTGCTTGTTTCCAGCATCTTGGAATCTCCCCTGACTCCAGTGACTTTTTAAATATGGTACTTAGTGCCACTGATATAAAGTTTGCGCATTTTTTAAGCACATGAGGGGATTTGTCATCAGGACCTGTAGCTTTATGAACATCTAAATACATCAGCGCTTTGCATACTTCTCTGGCTGTAAGGTTGATGTTCTCTAATACCGGCCCTTGAGCTTCTTTCACTGCAATCTGAGGGGGTGGGGTATTTTCTATTGTAAATACTGACTGAAACTCCTTGTTCAATTCTTTGCAGATCTCTTCATCCGTCTCAGTGATGCTTCCATCCGCTCTCTTTAGCCTTAAAACCTGTTCTTTTACCTTCAGTTTTCCTCTGATAAAGCTGTGGAAAAGCTTGGGATTTTCTTTAGCCTTCCTGGTGATGTCCCTCTCATAGTCTCTCTCTGCCTCTCTCCTTTTACTTAGGTAGTCATTTCTTGCTCTTTTGTAGGTTTGCCAGGCATTTATGTTTTTTCTCCTCCTATACCTTTTCCAGCATTTGTCTCTCCACTCCTTAGCTCTTTTACACCCATTATCAAACCATTTCTCTCTGGCATGAATTACACCTGCTTTTGTGACAGGTATGCAGCAATCTACTATCTTCCCATATTTCTCACAAAAGATGTCATACATTTCTCGTACTGATTTGTTGTAAAATAAGGTTCTCCAGTCAATAACTGTAAAAAGCTCATTCATTTTGATGTAATCTCCTTTCGGATAGTTCCTCCTCATGTCCTCAGTGCCTCTACTCTCAGGAAGAATATCTTCAATGATATACTCCATCAACAACACACAGTGGTCACTCTTTCCAATTGGTGGTTCATACTCAATTTTTTCAATATCCAACACATTATCTGTGAACACTAGATCAAGTAGTGATGGCTCATCCCCACCCCTGGCCCTTTTTGGTTCCATTACATGTTGGTGTAGGAATTCCCTTGTACGCAATCTAGGAATCTTGCCCCGAATGAGTCCTCACCACTGTGTGGGTCAAGATATATCCAATCTATCTCTTTATGATTAAAGTCTCCCATAATCAAAATCCTACATTTTTTTCCCGTGCCATGTTAACAACTGAGGTTATGACTTCAATAGTACCTATATGACTTTCCTCATAAACTTCAAGCCTATTTTGGTTCCTTGGTGGGTTGTATACAACAGTTATTATAATGCTCTCTGACCCAGTATTTATGCGAGCAACAAGAAATTCCCTGAACTCACTTTCTATAGCCAAGTTTATTTCTTCAACTTGAATCCTTTCACTTATGAGCAGTGCTATCCCTCCACCAGTCCTCTCAGATCTTTCAACCCTTAGTATTCTGAAGCCCTTAGGAAAAACTGTGACACTGTTTATATCTTCACTCAACTTAGTCTCTGTAATTGCTACTATATCTGCCTTACTGTTGTGAATCCTATCTTTTAATTCTACTGCCTTACCAGCTAATCCATCAGCATTTGTGTATAACAATCTTAATGAGGCCCCATCCCCTGATCTTCTGTCATTATCTTCTTTATCTCCCCTTTGTCTGGAAGAACTCTGAAATGAAAATTTTTCTTCTCTTCTTCATTTCTTTCCTCATTTAACCTTCTTGCCTCTTGCAACAAGTTTTTTATCTTTCCCATCTCTTCCTGTGTTCTGTATCGTCTAATGAACACTTCTTTGAATTCTTGAAGGTCTTTTAGACTTTTTTTTCTCAACAATATTTCCCTACATGTTTCCCCTCTCTCAAAGGTTACTTTTGTTGGTCTCGGCTTTCCTTCCCTCGAATATTTACCTAGTTGGTGTATGTTTACAATATCCTCAGGACCACAAACTACTCCAAGCTTTCTTATCAGGTCTACAACCCTAGCTTTATTTTCTTCAAGTCTCCCCTGCCATGTTTGCTCCTGGGATTCGCTTATGCCTGAGATTACCACTGTCTTCTCCTTATCAAGTGCCTGTCTGATGAGTGGGTTTGCCCTTTCCATCACAACGTCTTTCATTTTTTCGATTACTGTCTCTTTATAGTCAACTGTTTGTATGTTTTCCAGTGCCACCACCTTTACAGCCTCATTTACTGCGTGTGTGTGTGTGTGTGTGATTACCTAATTGTGATTACCTAATTGTGTTTACGGGAAAGAGCCCAAAGCTCGTATCTTCCCGTCTCCTGATCGGTTCCATTTTATACTTAGTGATACTTATCATACCTGTCCTTACAACTATGGATTGAGATAGCATGAATGTAGTTGTAAAAGTGATCAAAAATAAATAAGATACTTTCCTAACTTAAATGTGGATATCCTTTGGAAAAATTTATCCAGAATGATGGCAGAGATGATGATTTGTGCCTTATCATCTCACAAGTAGTGTGTGGAGATTTGTATCTCGCAGATTGGTTGGTGCAGCGACTGCCTCTTCCCATCTACCTCCAGACTCTGAACTCTCTTCCTCCTTCTGTCTTTCCTAGTTCTTGTTTTCCTTAAAAAAAGAGGATTTATCGTCATATCAGGGCCTAAGCTTGCCATATCTCTAGGCCTTCAGTACTTCGACTACTCTTTCAGCCTGTCTTTTCCTATTGTGTATCATTACCTTATTTCCGTCTGGTCTAGTACAGTGGTAACGCGCTGGCTTCGCATTCATAAGGTCGAAAGATCGGTTCCCGTCCAAGACCGAGAGTTTAAGCTGTTTACTGGCAGGAACTGCTGTGGTTGGACACCACAGTGGGGGGTTGGGGCTTGCCCTGGCTGACGAATACCCATTGTATTGAAATGGAAGTAAAGTTTGTTAAAAGTTTGTTTGTTAGTCCTTTACCTTCTACTTTTTCTTCGTCTTAATGTTTTCTTCGTGCCTGGGCCTAATGAGGGCAATATTCTTGCCTGTCACGGTGCTCCAGTCATAAAAAGAAAAAAATATGAGATGAAGAAGCTCATTTTCTTGATCAGGCGTAAAGCTTAGCCCTGCAATAGCCTCTGGTCTTTCAAAAGTGAAAGGGTCTCTTACCCATGGCCGTGCTCGTCTCTCTTCTCTTGTTACTTTTCTGTAGGAAAGTACTGATTAAAACTCGCTGTCAAAGACTGGAGATGCAACTGTATAACATATTTTATTTCTTTCAGATTTTCTCACTGGTAATAGTGTCTTCAATATGCTGCAAAAGTGTTGGGAACATGAGGTTAATTGGCGGATTAGCTCTATGCCTAGCTTGGCACTACATTACTGATATCTTTAATGCCTCTACTTCCTCACTGTGAAGGAATGCATCATTTTCTTTCCGCTGCAGCTTTAGATTAATATCAGTCAGCTCTGAGAAAATGTTTGTTAAATATGAGAGCTCCAGGATCTACTCGTCACTACCTAACAAGTCTGCCATGCTGGAATTTTTCCCCAGAAGGAAAATATGAATCTGTCTTCTTAGCTCATAAACCCTTATTAAAATTCTGTTACAGGAGAACCACCAAACTTCTGTAGGATACAAAAGGTGTTAAAGATCAGCTCCCATATCCAGGCACAGCATTTCAAGCAACCGCCTATTAAGTGAACTTAATATAATTATGTTGATAACTTTATCACGTCATTAAGAATAACTCTAAGACTGTTTGGGATACCTTTGGCAGCCAGCACTGCTTCTAAGTAATGTCATTATCTGCTGATTTTAGCATTTTAGTCGCAACCCCTCCTTTTTTACCAGTCATGTTGGCTGCTGCATTAGTTGTAATTCCTTTGCAGTTGGTCCAGTTCATTTTGTATTTTCCAACTACACAATCATTCAAAACTCTGTTTATCGCTGATCTAATTGTATATGTAGGTAAGGTTAAGCAACAGAGCAAATCTTCCAAGAAGTCATCTTTCCTTACGTTGGTCACTTACATCAAGATTACTGCACACTTAGATATACCAGTGCTTTCGTCAAGCTGAAAAGCAAATTCTCCTGTAGATTGTAGACATGACACAAATTGAAATTCTTAATTTTCTGCGATATATCTTATTAGCCATGACACTCTTATATCACTGAACGGGACACATTGAATCTTGTCTACCAACTTTTCATCTAGAACCGTACTCACTATATCCACAGTGGATGGCGGGATAAGTTTCTCACCATATGTTATGGTCCTTTCTCTTTTGTCATGCAATATAAAACTAAATATGATGCCAGTTGCGCTTTGTCGTGAAGAGTGTCTGCTTTACTGAGAACTTTCACTAACATTGTCATTTCCTCCTTTCTTCTCTGGAAATAATCGACCGGTTTTTCAACGAGGTTAGAATGCTTGGTCTAAATATGCCTCTTTAATGTTGAGAGCTTCAAATTTAAAACTGCAAGTCACACACTGTTTTTCCTGTTCACACCTGAAAGAGCCTTACTTCAAACATCCATTACTGTACTGACTTATCTATGACTTTGCAGTCTTCTTGACAAGTGGCGAAAAAGAGGAAGCTGATTAGTCCTCTACTCATCTTTGACACGCACCTCTCTGCCTGTGCATCTTTACAAGATTCACACATACATGATGCAACAAATAATGTTACATTCCAGTATTAATAAATCTTCATGTGACTGGGAGACGCTTTGTAAAATTTATATTCACGTGGTCGAGTTTTTTCTTTAGGCATGAAAATTATCAAGTTCCCGCTAATATTTGTCGTTTTCTTTGTATTTACTTAGTTTAGAGAAAACGAAAAATATAAGATTTCTCTCTCATATCTAAAAATAAGTAATACCTTATTACCAGTGCATAGAATTCTCGCATTTTATTCATTCATATGAACAGGTGAGCTCTACTTGCTGATATGAATTTGTTATCAACCTTTTTGACGTTTGTCATTACCAAATGTTAAGCAACTAGATCAGGGCAGTGAAGGTCGTATGTTGATTGCATGTATATGTGGTTTCAAGTTTTATCCTAAACAATCAATTGAGCATATAAACATAGTTTATTATTATTATTATTATCATTATTATTATTATTATTATTATTATTATTATTATTATTATTATTATTATTATTATTATTATTGGTGGTGGTGG
The DNA here is from genome assembly GCA_037179515.1 of Halocaridina rubra. NCBI lineage: Eukaryota > Metazoa > Arthropoda > Malacostraca > Decapoda > Atyidae > Halocaridina > Halocaridina rubra. The sequence continues at coordinate 58,262 of JAXCGZ010015571.1, read as the reverse complement.
TGGTGGTGGTGGTTAGTAATATTACTCAATAATATAGGATTCTGTCAGAGTCAACAAATGCATCGCATTCTCGCTATTCATGCAAAAAATTATTATTACCTTTTCTCATGCTTTTCAAATATATCTTATTTAGATTGTCTTATCTATAGATTAGACCGATTAATCAAAGGAGGCCATGTATATTTCTAGAAATATTTTGATCAAAGGAGTCAAAACATACTTCTAAAAGCATTTTTCAAATAAAAAAAAAATAAAGACTTGACTTTTTATAATGATTGTGCTATGATGATTTCGAATAATCAGTTTTTAAGTCAAATTTTGAGATTTGACGGTGTAATTATCTTTAACAAAATGGCTGCCAATATGCATAATTTATGCAGTTTTTGGAGGGTATGCATATATATATATCATGAGCAAGGATCTGCAGAGCTCCACATTACCAGAGGTATTTACAATATTCAAGTTTTGGCAAAGGACCTCCAGTGGCTACCATAGAGCTAGAAAACAATCCGGACATTATCATTACACGAGCTAACATCAGAGGAGATTTTATTATCATAAAGAAAGAGTTCTACATATATAAAGTTAATCATACACTAAGTGACGAGATAAAATTTAAATAATTTACTGAGATTCAATTAACACACTGATGTCCCATTTGGACACACTAACTGACTTTGCAAATGTTAAGCAAAGTTCTGTTCCTTTAAAAATGTTAACTGCTGACTATACTCCTGGATAACCAAAACCACAAGCTAAAGCCACCATCTAACTCATAAGTCATACCTCCTACCCCAGTGACAGTTTAGCTATTAATCTTTATACTCCAGAGTCCAAATAATCATTTTGGTTTTCTCATGAGTCATCTCGAATAACAATAGACCTCCTCCAAAACTTAAAACCCACAGGTACTCAAGCCTCTCAGGAAACTGGATTTTTATTAACTAAATTCCATGTAGACATCACAATGGACTTTATCTTTACTGAAGTATACAGAAATACCTCAAGCCCTCCTATTGCCTATACGGAATATTTACTGAGAAAAATGTTACGTGCAGTACAAAAGAAGCTGCTCTGATGGTGTTTTCTATGCACAGTTAGATGGGAAGCAGTGTCCTTCAAAACACTAGACTTCTCCCCGAATTTTATTGCAGATATTTTTTCATTGAAGTCAAGGACATATAATTTCTGGATATTCTTAGATTAACCCTCGAAAACAGATCTTTCCATAAGTTCACTGTAAAAGTTTGAGACGAGGCAAACTTAGCTTTCTTCTATGTATTAAGTCATCCCTATCTCCAACAATTTCTCTATTACTCTGTGCTCCATCGCTAAAAATATTGAGCTATGCATTAATGCAAAATTAATGTATTATAAGATACAATGATAGTGTCATCTATGCACATATAAATCGTTCTTTAACTCATTGCTCCTCATAAAATTATATTCATTCTGAATTGGGCCGCATTATAAAGATACTATTGAAGAATAATACATAATGCAGCTTTGATAATCAAAGGACAATATGCAGAAAGATAAATAGTTTTGTAGCCTTTAAAGCACACACCCCACAACCACAGTAAAACATGAGTATTTTCTATGATAGAAATTGTATTAATTCTACTTACAAAACAGATGGACTGACTCTCAATAGATCATATATAAGAACATACAATGCATTTACCCATAGACAAGCTTTACTATAAATTTACTATAAAATACAAAAAAGCCCAAGCTCTTCATGGAAAACATAATCTATGTAATAATAACATTGTCAAAAAAAATGCTAAATACTAGTATTCTTGTAATATTGAGACTGTACTGTCACCTGTCTTACTGATATACAATTATGTTCGAAATCAACGCTTGGCACAGGTATCATTTTATTCTTATCTTTATAAACATAAATATACCCCTCAGGCTGAGTCCTCGCCTTATGTTTATAAACATGATCTTATCTTAATAATAACTCCCCAGAGTGAACAATGCATCAATTGCATATAGAGTGGCCATTTTGATCCATAATATAAGTCTTCTAAAATTCTCCAAAATGTAAGCTATTCATTTCCACTCCCACCTTGCCGCTGCCCTTTCTCACAGTGGTGACCCTGGAGTGACACTTCGATGGTACGCCTTGCCTTGCTATACAGCCAGCTCATCCTCCAAGGTACTCCAGAGTTGACACATCACTTTTTCTCCTCGTCTCTCCACGCCATCTCGCCCTCCAAGAAAATGACCAACGGACCTGTACAGGCTTCCCTGCCCTTCAGGCTGGCTCGTGTGTCTCCTGACACCAGTAAGAGCCGCCCTTCCGGAGACACCAATGAGATGGAGATGGACCCACAAAGTCTTCTTCACACCAGTTTGCTCTCCAAGGACATCCGGAATTGTCACATCACTGATTCTCGTCGTCTCTCCATGCTACCTTGCCCTACAAGAGAATGACATTAGAGCCGCCCTTCCAGAGACTCCAATGAGATGGAGATGGACCTTTCACTGCTTTCCCTCTCCTCTCTAAACCGCCTTACATTGGCTTTCCAGATCGTCTACTTTACCACCAGCTTACCCTCCAGGAGAAGGCCCAACAAACTTGTACAAGCTTCCCTGCCTTTCAGCCACTTAGAGCCAGCCATTTGGAGATGCCAACGAGATGGAGACAGATCCACTCGTCTCCAAGGCTGACCTCTTACTAGGCACATGGACGGCCTCCTGCTTGCCCTTGTCTCCAAAGCCAACCCTTACTAGGCACGTGGATGGCCTCCTACTTGCCCTCGTCTCAAAGGCCAACCCTCTACTTTGCACATGCATGCCTCCTGCTTGACCCGACAGCCAACCAAGGCATGCACCTCTGCTGACTCAAAGATCTGGCAGTGTCTCTCTTCTTGTCAGGCTGTCTCCTACGCCTTCTGATGCCAGTTAAAACAGCATTTCCAGACTCCAATGAGATGGAGAAGGACCCATTCATATCCAATGCCAACCCTCTATTCCATGGGTAGACAGCCTCCTGCCGAACTCGACCCAATGAAGGTCTCGGTACTGTCTCTACCAGTCTGGTTGGCTCCCACGCCTTCCCAACGTCAGATGGAGCTCCTTTTTTATACCCTCATTTTCAAGTTTGATTCTCTATTACATCCAAAGACAGTCTCCTGTTGATTCTGGGGTTTTTTCAACTTTTCTCCCTCAGCCGCCAACTACAGTAACACCAGAACCTGCAACAGGGACAACATCTCCGGGGCACAATTCTTCACCAACATTAAAATGG
>JAXCGZ010015571.1:7500-50000 GCA_037179515.1 Halocaridina rubra | reverse complement strand
ATGGGGATGATAACGAGTGGGAGCTGAATCAGTTGCTGTTTGCAGATGATACTGTGGTGGTGGCAGATTCAGAGGAAAAGCTGTGTCAGTTAGTGTCAGAATTTGGAATGGTGTGTGAGAGAAGGAAGCTGCGAGTGAATGTGGGAAAGAGTAAGGTTATGAGGTGTACAAGAAATGAGGATGGCGCTGGATTGAATGTTATGTTGAATGGAGAGTCACTTGAGGAGGTTAATCAGTTTAAATATTTAGGCTCGGTTATAGCTGCAAATGGTGGAGTGGAAGCAGATGAGTGTCACAGAGTAAATGAAGGATGTAAAGTGTTGGGTGCATTGAAAGGAGTGATGAAGAATAGAGGGTTGGAAATGAATGTTAAGAAAGTTTGGTATGAGAAAGTGGTTGTGCCAACTGTGATGTACGGATCAGAGTTATGGGGTATGAAAGTAAGTGAGAGACGGACTCTAAATGTGTTTGAGATGAAATGCCTGAGGAGTATGATTGGTGTATCTCGATTGGATAGGGTTAGGAATGAAGTGGTGAGAGCAAGAACGGGTGTGAGGAGAGAAATTGCAGCCAGAGTAGATATGCATGTTCTGTGGAAAGGATGGATGATGAAAGGCTGCTGAAAAAGGTGATGAATACAAGAGTTGATGGGAGAAATGCTAGAGGGAGGCCTAGGTTTGGATGGATGGATGGAGTAAGGAGAGCCCTGAATGATAGGAGGATGGATGTGAGGGAAGCAAGCGAGCGTGCTAGGAATAGGAATGAGTGGCGAGCGATTGTGACGCGGCTCTGATGGGCATCTGCTGTTACCACGGGGCTGCATCTTACAGAGATAGCCCTGTGGTAGGGGCAGTAGGAGGAGCTGGCAGTTGTGAAGCGACACAGGTTGTGGGAGAGCCGGGAGGATGGGCTGTGGCACTCCAGCAGTGCCATCTGAACGGCCGCTAGCTCCCTCGTCATTGCCCATAGAGCAAAGTAATCCCCCTATATGTTTTTCTTTCTTGATGTCGGCTACCCCCCAATTAAAGGGAGAAACAGCCAAGGTATATGTATGTATATATATATATATATATATATATATATATATATATATATATATATATATATATATATATATATATATATATATATATATATATATATATATATATATATATATATATATATATATATATATATACATATATATATATATATATATATATATATATATATATATATATATATATATATATATATATATATATATATATATATATATATATATATATGTATATATATATATATATATATATATATTTATTTATTTATTTAGTATATATGTGTATATATATATATATATATATATATATATATATATATATATATATATATATATATATATATATATATATATATACAAATATATACATATATACACATATGCATACAAACATGCACATACATGCATATACTTCCAGACAAAGGGGAGATAAAGAAGATAATGACAGAAGATCAGGGGATGGGGCCTCATTAAGATTGTTATACACAAATGCTGATGGATTAGCTGGTAAGGCAGTAGAATTAAAAGATAGGATTCACAACAGTAAGGCAGATATAGTAGCAATTACAGAGACTAAGTTGAGTGAGGACATAAACAGTGTCACAGTTTTTCCTAAGGGCTTCAGAATACTAAGGGTAGAAAGATCTGAGAGGACTGGTGGAGGGATAGCACTGCTCATAAGTGAGAGGATTCAAGTTGAAGAAATAAACTTGGCTATAGAAAGTGAGTTCAAGGAATTTCTTGTTGCTCGCATAAATACTGGGTCAGAGAGCATTATAATAACTGTTGTATACAACCCACCAAGGAACCAAAATAGGCTTGAAATTTATGAGGAAAGTCATATAGGTACTATTGAAGTCATAAACTCAGTTGTTAACATGGCACGGGAGAAAAAATGTAGGATTTTGATTATGGGAGACTTTAATCATAAAGAGATAGATTGGATAAATCTTGACCCACACAGTGGTGAGGACTCATTCGGGGCAAGATTCCTAGATTGCGTACAAGGGAATTTCCTACACCAACATGTAATGGAACCAACAAGAGCCAGGGGTGGGGATGAGCCATCACTACTTGATCTAGTGTTCACAGATAATGTGTTGGATATTGAAAATATTGAGTATGAACCACCAATTGGAAAGAGTAACCACTGTGTGTTGTTGATGGAGTATATCATTGAAGATATTCTTCCTGAGAGTAGAGGCACTGAGGACATGAGGAGGAACTATCCGAAAGGAGATTACATCAAAATGAATGAGCTTTTTACAGTTATTGACTGGAGAACCTTATTTTACAACAAATCTGTACAAGAAATGTATGACATCTTTTGTGAGAATATGGGAAGATAGTAGATTGCTGCATACCTGTCACAAAAGCAGGTGTAATTCATGCCAGAGAGAAATGGTTCGATAATGGGTGTAAAAGAGCAAAGGAGTGGAGAGACAAATGCTGGAAAAGGTATAGGAGGAGAAAAAACATAAATGCCTGGCAAACCTACAAAAGAGCAAGAAATGACTACCTAAGTAAAAGGATAGAGGCAGAGAGAGATTATGAGAGGGACATCACCAGGAAGGCTAAAGAAAATCCCAAGCTTTTCCACAGCTTTATCAGAGGAAAACTGAAGGTAAAAGAACAGGTTTTAAGGCTAAAGAGAGCGGATGGAAGCATCACTGAGACGGACGAAGAGATCTGCAAAGAATTGAACAAGGAGTTTCAGTTAGTATTTACAGTAGAAAATACCCCACCCCCTCAGATTGCAGTGATAGAAGCTCAAGGGCCGGTATTAGAGAACATCAACCTTACAGCCACAGAGGTATGCAAAGCGCTGATGGATTTAGATGTTCATAAAGCTACAGGTCCTGATGACATATCCCCTCATGTGCTTAAAAAATGCGCAAACACAATATCAGTGGCACTAAGTATCATATTTAAGGAGTCACTGGAGTCGGGGGAGATTCCAAGATGCTGGAAACAAGCAAATGTGATACCTATCTTCAAAAAGGGAAGGAGGGATACGGCTCTGAACTATAGACCAGTTTCCTTGACCAGCATAGTTTGCAAAGTTATGGAGAAACTACTAAGGAAACATATCTCTCTTCACTTGGAATCCTTCAACTTTTTGTCAGTGAGGCAACATGGCTTCAGAGAAGGTAGATCAACAGTAACAAACTTATTAGAATTTTATGATGAGGTAAGCCAAATCTTACTGGAAAGAGAGGGCTGGGCAGATTGCATATTCCTAGACTTCCAGAAAGCGTTTGACACTGTTCCACATGGGAGACTTATAAGGAAGCTGCACTCAATGGCTAGAATAGGTGGAAATGTTTTGGAATGGATAAAAACTTACTTAGAAAGAAGGGAACAGAGGGTTAGAGTAAGACACTCAGTGTCTGAATGGAGAAGTGTTAATAGTGGAGTTCCACAGGGTTCAGTTTTAGGGCCACTTTTGTTCCTTGTATATGTAAATGACCTACCAGAGTCTGTAAATTCATTCATGAATATGTTTGCAGATGATGCAAAGATTGTGAAGAAAGTAAAAAACGAGAACAATGGTAGAGAACTTCAGGAGGATCTAAATAATCTGCATGAGTGGTCAGAAAAGTGGCTAATGAAATTCAATACCTCAAAATGTAAGGTAATGAGAATGGGTACAAGTGCATGAAGGCCCAAGCTTGACTACTCGGTGGCTGGAGTACAACTTCAAGAGACAGAAAATGAGAGAGATCTAGGAGTAAACATACTGGCAGATTTGTCTCCAGAAATACATATAAATGGCGTAGTAAGGGCAGCATATGCATTCTTATCAAATGTAAGGGTAGCCTTCAGGCACATGGACAAGGAAATGTTCAGAAATATTTATGTAACCTATGTGAGGCCAAAACTCGAATATGCAGCCCCCTTTTGGAATCCGCACTTGAAAAAGCACATAGCTAAGCTTGAAAAAGTTCAAAGACATGCCACGAAACTGGTGCCAGAAATACGCAATCTCAGTTATGATGAGAGGCTGAGGGAATTAGACTTGCCATCACTCGAAGCTAGAAGAGTGAGTGGGGATATGGTGACAGTCTTTAAATTCCTTCATGGTTATGATAGAGTGGATAGGGATCGATATTTTGATATGGCTGGCTCTAGAACTAGAGGTCATAGTTTGAAGCTTCGTAAGAAAACTTCTTTGCAGGATGTAAGGAAATACTTTTTCAGTGTAAGAGTAGTTGATAATTGGAATTCGCTAAGCGAGGAGGTAGTTAATGCTATCTCAATCCATAGTTTTAAGGACAGGTACGATAAGTATTACTAAGTCTAAAATGGAACCGATGAGGAGACGGGAAGATACGAGCTTTGGGCTCTTTCCCGTAAACACAATTAGGTAATCACAATTAGGTAATCACATACCTCATTCCCCCTTATAAGGAGGGTGGCCGAGCCAAGAAACCAGCATTCACCACGATCCACACATGCCTTAACCACTTCTCTCAGCTCCTTGGGGATAAAGGGTTGCCAAGTCTCCCCGCTTTCACCTTGCTTGGGTCACCCACAAGGTAGGCAGGCAAGGATATTTTACATTGAGACCCGACAGCCGCAACTGCTTTACCCCCACCGCTTCATTACATGGCAACTCCCCTTACACCCATCTACCACAGTGCACTGAGCTAGCAGGTGCAAGAAATCCCTTTGGGCCTTGTCATATATGCACAGTCTTCCTCCACTCATTCCTATCTCAAGCACGCACTCTTCCCTGTTCCACTGACATTCCAAGTGCATTCAGTGCTCTTTTCACGCCATCCATCCATCTCATTCTAGGTCTCCCTGTTGACCTAACTCCAATCACTTCTGCATTCCACAATCTTTTCACAAATCGTTCATCACTCATCCTTTCCATGATTCTAAACTATCTCAACACTATCTGATCCAACCTATCCGACAGCTTCATTCCAACATCTGTTCTCTGCCTGACATCCTCATTTCTTACTCTATCTATTTTACCCTTTTAACTCTATCATCATATTAGGAATCCATATAGCCTTTAACTTGTCTTGGGGGAATCACATAATCCAAATTTCTAAATCTTCATCCAAAAAATTGGGGGTTTTGTTTCTCTTTCGTTACAGTTACTTGAAATTTATAAAGGTCTTATCCTTCCCTGCTTAGAATACTGCAACACATCTGGGGTGCTTCTTCTTATACTTATCTCCTTGATAGGGTTGAATCTAAGGCAGTCAGACTCATTAATGATCCTTTTCTTACTTCTGATCTGGAATCTCTCTCTCTCTCTCTCTTCGCCGTAAGGTATCTTCCCTTTCTCTTTTCTATCACTACTACTTCCATCGCTGCTCTGATGAGTTGGTGAGTTGCATCCCTCCCCCACTGCCGAGGCCAAGCAGCCTCATCTCACAGGTACTGTGTGGAGATTTGTAGCTCGATGATTGGTCGGTGCAGCGACTGCTTCTTCCCATCTACCTCCAGACTCTGGAACTCTCTTTCTCCTTCTGTCTTTCCTAATTCTTATGACCTTTCATCCTTCAAAAAACAGATCTATCGCCATTCCAGAGCCTAATCTTCCATATCTCTGGGTCCTCTTTACTTTGACTGTTTTTTCTGTCTGTCATTTTCCTTTGTGTAACATTATCTCATCTGTGCTTTGTTCTTAACCTTTTTTCTTTTCCTTCATCTTGGTATTTTCTCGTGCCCGGGCCTTTGTTAATGAGGGCAGATTCTGCCTGTCCCGTGTCACACTCATAAAAAAAAATAACTCCCAAACACCTCATCTCTATTACATTCAACTTGTTCCTTTCATCCACTCTTGTGTTCCAAGTCTCTGCTCCATACAAAGATGTCATCAAAATCACACCTGCATATATCCTTCTCTTTGCATTCATTCCCAAATATCTATTTCTAATTACACTTTTCAACCCACCTAGACATTAACTTACTTCCTTCACTCTGTGATTTACCTCTACATCCACTCGTCCACTCCTTGATACATGCGAACCTGAATACTTAAAACTCTCAACTTTTTCAAGCAACTCCCTATTCACTCCTACATTCAGTCTGCCAACATAAACACTCCTCGCGCATCTCATGACTTTACTTTTACCAATATTCACCTGCAACGTCCTTCTTTCACACACACTAATAATCATTTTCAGTATCAGGCACCAGTACAGTATCTCTTCACTGCATTCAACAAAATTCTACTTATTCCATACAGTTGCAACACCCCCACAACCCCTCTCTATCTACTCTGGCATACGCTTTCTCTAAGTTCATAGAGGCCCAAAACGTGTCCCCACATTTCTCCAAGAACTTCTCACACACCTGTCTTACAGCAAACACCTGATCCATACATCCTCTTCCTCTCCTGAACCCACACTGTTCTTCCCCAATCAATCTCTCAGTACCTTTCCTAATTTTCTTGATTAACATTCTTCCATATAATTTGCCAACTACACTCAACAAACTAATTCCCCTTAAAACTACTACACTCATACTTATCTCCCTTTCCTTTGTAAAAGTGGAACTACAGATGCAATCCTCCAATCAACTGGGACCCTCCCTTTCCTGTAACATACATTCAACAACCTAACCATCCATTCTACTAATGCCTCCCACTCTTTGACAGGCATTCAGCAAGACACCCATCTGTCCCTGGTGTTTTACCTGCTTTTGTTGCTCTCCTCCTCTTTTGTTATATTTCTATCATTCTCATCTCATAACATTGGCATTCTCCATTTGTTTCCCACAGCCACAATCTCTGCCTCTCTATCATCTTCCTCATTTAGAAGGTTCTTGAAATATTCAGCCCATCTCTCTCTTGCCTTTATTTCATCCACTAGCAATTGCCCATCTACTCATTTCACCCTCTCCTCCCTACCACATTCACCTTTCCTCACTCTTTTCGCTTCCTTCTAAAACATCTTTTTATTCCTTTCAAAATTCTCAGGCAAGTATTTGCCCCACCATACATCTGCTTTTCTCTTTGCCTCCTTCACCATTTGCCTTGCTAACCTCCTCTTTGCACAATACCTTTCATACGTCTCTATATTACCTACCTGCAACCATACCTCATAAGCCCACTTCTTTTCAGCTACAACTGCACTCACCAGCTCATTCCACCATTCACTCACTACCTTTGCTTTTACCTCCACCAGTTACTCTCCTTCCGCACACTGCCTCAGTACACTTCATAACTTCCTCCTTGAAACAGCCCCATTCTTCTTCCACTCCCTTCTCCACTTTCTCTTTCACTACATTCCACACATTTCTCACACTAGCCTTATACTCACAGTCTTTCTCTTTCTTATACAATTCATTCACTATTTGCACCTCATTTCTTCTCTTGCTTCTCCTCTTTCTCCACTTTTCTCCCACTCTCACTCTACTTTCCACTAAACAATGATCAGATATTCCACCACTAGCTCCTCTCAGTACATTTACATCCAATACTCATCCAATTACCCTCCTGTTCACCACAACATAATCCATTAAAGCTCTCTCAACTACTCTTCCATTATCTACTCTGACCCATTTATACTTCTTTTTAAATACAGTAGTAGAAATCAACATCTCTCTCTCAATACACATTTCTATCATTTTCTCTCCACTCGCATTCCTACCAGGTACTCCATACTCCTCAATTATACCATCCACTGGATCATTCCCTACTCTAGCATTCAAATCTCCCATCAACACCACATTCACATTCATTCCCAAGTCTTCCAAACACTCGTTCAATTTCATCCAAAATTCTTCTCTTTCTTCCTCACTTCTTTCACTGCCAGGGCCATATGCACTCACAAATGCCTAAGCCTCACATTGCAGACTCATATTAACCACTATTATTCAAGAAGGTACTTCCTTCCATTCTACCACACACTTATTCCTCTCTTCACTTACTAACAGAGCCACTCTCTCTCTTCCTCTCCACCTCTCAACTCCAGACACCCTACCTACCACTCTCCCAAATGTCACCTCACCATTACCTTTTATCTTAGTTTCGCTCAGTGCAAGTACATATATCTTTCTCTCCACAAAGATACTCCCTATCACCTTCCTCTTCCTTTCATTTACACCATAACCACGCACATTCAGAAATCCAATTACTAAGGTTCTGGGTGAATCTCTCCTGCTAGAATATCCCCACATCTCTTGGTTATTCGTAGGAAGTAAAATAAAGAGGAGGTAAATCCCAATACTCCCGCTCTGCCCCATTTGGTCGACTTTTACGACACACAGTATTCTTAACCCCCTCCCTCATATAAATGACCAAAAAAAAAAAACAATAATGATTTTGATAGGAATAGCAAGTGCCTAAAGAGGGTCATTCTTAATTTATTTGATAAAGTCGGCAGTAAAGGCTCACTTCCTGGAAGGTTTTTCCTGGCTATTAATTCGATAAAACAAAAAGATTACATCATCATAACAAAATCTGATACCGTGGGAAAACTCGTACTTATAGATGATGACATGTAGATCAAGTATTGCAATTCCTTAATGAGTCCAATAGTTATGAGAAACTTTCTAAAAATCCCTCAATAAATGTTGCAGCCACTCTCAATAAAAATGTTCGGGACATAGCCCAGTCAAAATGTAACAGAGAACTCCTTGAGAAATTTAAAGTTATTAATCCTCAGCTCCCGTATGGTTTACTTAAGACACATAAAGAAAATATTCCTCATCATCCTATAGTTTTCTGTCTCGACTCTTTCACTACAAAACTTGCCAATGGCTAGCTACTTTACTATCCCCATATTTAGGCAAAGTTTTTCAATCTCATCTTAGGTATTCAGAGGATTTCATTCAGAAGTTCCGGCTATAAATTGTTTCCATTAATGGTGTTACACTACTCAGCCTTGATGTTCTGTCACTTTTTACAAATGTCCCAATAGATGCTGTAAACCTCATCAAAAATTATTAAACTTATCTTTGTTTAAATAGATACAAATAAAAGTAATGTTTATCAACTGCAATATCACTGGGAGTGCCCATGTGCACATGTCCCCATGTACAGTTATCTGAATAAATAAAAAAATGTGACCTTTCCAGTGTAGATACCAATATTTTACTGAAGTGTTTACGTCATCTCTGGATACAATTTTCGAATATTCACGTCATGGCATCAAAAGGGAATTGGAAAAAATTCGAAAAAGCCAAATACTGCTTTGAAAGGTAGAGGAACTCTTTCCACAACACAGTGGTAAGGATATCATTTAATGACAGGTAAAAAAAGAAATAATTTCAAATATTATCACTCTTAGCTCAGGTGTCCTGTATACCTCATCATATGGAGAACTTGAAAAACTCTCTAAATCTCAAACTATGGTTGTGAAGTCCGTAGAGTTTGATAAAATACTCGACCTAGCAGACCTACATCGAATGATAAAAAGTCTTGCAGATAAGATGAGAATATTGGTAGCCGATGCTGAAGAGGTGAAAGCCTTACATCACAAGGTGGAATTGCTAGAATCAGACATTGTCCTACTTTAAAGAGATAATTCTATGTTGAGACTGATAATGGAAACATCTCCACCTCTCAATTCAGTGCTGTCACTTAATAACGATGATGTCCCTTCTATCAGCGACCCTCAGGTTTCACAACATAGGTTTTCTGCCTCTACTCACAATTCCTTCAATGCATTGAAAGACGAATGTGACAGTGTTAGTGAAGAAGAGGTAGATCCAGATAAAAGTGATGGTCAACAAGACAGCCTGAATACACCATCTAGCACTAATAATCAATTCAGTAACAGGTTTCAAAACAGTGAATCCAGCAGAAATAACCAACACAGAAAAAAGTTGCAAAAGAGCGAAGAAAATATAGAGCCCTTCTCCACTACTCCTAACAGCATAGCAACTATCACTAACCAGGGCAACCAAATTTCACCATCAAGCACAAATAACCAAACTAGATATAGGTTGCAAAACAGTGAAGAAAACAGAAAAGACAAAATAGGAGCAGTCTCTAATCCAAACAGTCCATTAAAGTCCTCTCTTCACAACCACAGTTACCAATAATGCAAGTGCAAGAGTTACAGCTCAAATATATATTTGCATTCCTGGCAACCCCTTTGAGAGAGATATACATAATATTTTAACAAATCAAGGCATTCCCTCTGAAGAGATCTTGATTAGGGAGCTTCCTTGCAAACCAGATTAGTCATAGATTTCATAGTCACAGATTTTATTGCCAGATATTTAGTATACGTACAGGAATAAATATGTACATTATATTCAGAGGCACTAGCCTGCTAAGCAAGAGCTCCTTGGCAGGCAGTTTAATATACATTTCACATAATTTAAAGTATGACGGCAATAGTTAACAAAAGCTCCAATATAGCAATCTCATACTTATCTTGTAATAAAACAAAACAGTAGCCTGACCTTAACCTGGACATAATGATACACCAATACTGTATTAATTATTATTCAACAGCTGCTTGATTTTGCCTAGTAAATAAATGCTGTTTGAGTTTGTTTTTAAATAAAGTTGTGCCAGTTATTGTTTTTAAATCTTCTGGTAATGCATTCCAACATTTTGGGCCAAAACAGTGAATAGAAAATTTGTACAAGGTTGTTCTCGGCTGTGGACATATCAAATTTATATTGCTACCTCTGGTTCCATGGTTGTGTTGAATGAATCTAAATAATTTTCTGTTATCATTAACATCACTATGTATAATAATAAGACAGAAATATTGTATCAAGTAATTAAATTTAAGCAAGTTTAGCTCCTTGAATAAAGAGGAAGTTGAGTCATATTTTCCACTATATGTAATAGTTCTGATCAGTCTTCTCTGAGTTACAAATACATCCCTTACAATTGACGGCCAAGTACAACCCCAGATGGACAAACAGTATATAATATGAGGATAACACAGGGAATAGTATATGCTTTTTAAGGCCTCAATTGTCAGGTTATGGCGAATCTTAAACAAAATTCCACACGTCTTGGACAGTTTTGAGCAGACAGATTGAATATGATATTTCCAACTTAAATTTTCAGCAATAATTACTCCCAAAAATTTCTTACAAGCAACTCTTTTAACTTCATACCCATTCATATTAACTTGACCAATATTGTGTACTACAGATCTATTTTGAAATAAGATATAGTCAGTTTTGGAAACATTTAGCTTTAATTTATTAACAGAGACCCAGTTGTTAATTTTTTCTAGTTCACTATTTAAAACAGAATGCAGGTGGTCAAGGTTATTATCATGCAAGAGAAGGTTGGTGTCATCTGCATAAAGAATATATCTGAATTTATTACTGGCATTGGAAATATCATTTATATAAACTAAAAATAACAATGGGCCCAGTATTGATCCCTGTGGTACTCCCCTCTCAATAGTTTGCAACAAAGATGCTTTCCCATTACAATATACGGCTTGTTTTTTATTTTTCTAGTAGCTCTTAAATAACTGTAATGGTGTTCCCCTAATACCCACACAAGTTAGTTTTTCTATTAGTATATCATGGTCTAATGAGTCAAATGCTTTGGACAAGTCTAGGAAAACCCCTGCAACAAAGTTTTTATTTTCCAAATTTTGATAAACATCACTTGTAAAGTTCATTATTGCTTTTTCAGTGGTCTCATTATTACGGAATCCGTATTGATTTTCGGATAATAGGTTGAACTTTTCAAGGAATTCTTTAAGTCTGTGAACAATCGCTTTTTCAAACACTTTACTTAAAGACGGTAAGAATTATATAGGTCTATAGTTATTTTCATCATCTACAGTGCCTGACTTAAATATAGGTATTACTTTAGCACTTTTTAGTTTGTCTGGAAAACATCCTTGCTGAAAACATAGATTGACTATGTGGGTAAGTGGGGTACCAATGTAATGGGCAGTGACCTGGAGTAGTTTTGATGGAATTTCATCATATCCCGACGCTGTATTTGGTTTTGAGGTTTTTATATATTTAGTGACTTCCTCCCTTGTTACAGGATACAAGTAAAACAAAAAGTCTGGTGGATTATTAACAAACTGTCGGTGTGAGTTTTGTTGCACATTTTGTTGTTCCTGTGTTGGTTGTGCTATAGTTAAGAAATGATTATTAAAGATATTAGCAGCGTGGTCATTATCATTTTTTAATTTGATTTCCTTTGAATGATTAATTTGTTTTCGTCCCATTAGGCTGTTTATTGTATTCCAGGTGGAATTGGTCTCCTTTGCAATAACGATATTGAAAGGATTTGAATATGTGGCTTACAAACTGAATCAATGGCCTACAGGCACTATTGTCCAGCCATTTTGGGGGGCAAACAGTGGACACAACCTGGGTTATATACAAATATCCCAAACTACAACTATACCTGAATAAACAACAAAGAGCTTATAAAAAGATCCTCTATCAGCGAGACTACAGAAAGAGACACATACAAACCTCTCTTATCGCTTGTCCATGCACAAGAGACTTCTTCTGGAGAGATGGCTCTTACGACCCTAGACTCTCACCTTAGCATACAAACTTTGGGAAGGCCCAATCATACCACGGTACACACTCAAGTCACTGGTACCCATCCACCGGCAGGTGCAGACACCAGGTTCTATGGACAACCCCCAGAACATACTATGATGATGAATTCCCAGCAGTATCACGCAGTCAAAATAAACCATGAAGACACCCAAGAACAAACTACAAATATAACTACGTATACCTCCCTGATGAAGGATGGTAAGAATGTAGCATTAGTGCATGTGAATGCTCAGTCCCTTCTTGCTCATTTTGAGGAAATAATAATGCCAACAAAAAAACACAACATAGATATCCTCTGTGTAAGTGATACTTGGCTTCTTCCTACAACTGAAAATAAATATGTGCATATCCCAGAGTTTAAACTATTTTGTAATGACCATGGCTGAGGGGGTAGTGTCTGTATTTATGATAGATATTATTTCAGTGCATCAGAAATAAAAAACAGGTTTAGGAAAAATTGAAGAGCTTGAAGATATATGGACCACTGTGCAGTATCAGAAACATTCATCTTTCATAATAGGGTGTGTTTACCGTCACCCAAAATCACCTTCCAGTTCATTTAGTCATCTGCTAGAAACATTCAGAAAAATCTGTGTGCGCCCTAAACTCATATACATACTTGGTGACCTTAATGATGACTTGCTCTCAGCAGATAACAAAATGAAAAGGGTGATCAACACTGTGAAGTTAACACAAATAGTAACAAAACCGACCCGTATAATCCCTAATTCTAGGACTCTGATAGATCTGATAATAAGAAATTAAGTAGAGTATACCTATTGGGACGTAGTTCCCTGCCCAATTGTAAATCACGAGCTCAACATTGCTATGATAAGCAAAAACAAGCCCAAAACAAGATATTGCAGTGCCTAAAGAATATCTCCCCTGATATCTTTTGTGAAGCATTAATCAACAACAGAAATGCAGTTAATGGTATGATAAACACTGATAACATCGATTTGCATGTTGAAATTCTAACAAAAGTATTCCGTGAATGCCTAAATAGCTGTGCACCCATTGTAACAAGAAAAATATTCTGCCCCATACCCTCCTTGCTAACTAATGACATCAAAAAGGCAATGCAAATCAGAAATCAAATACAATAAGCTCTAAAAATTTATAGCTAACATATGACTCTCCGTGAATGTTTTAAAGTAGAAAAGAATTGCGTCAGATCCCTCATTGATATAAGTAAAAAAAAAAAAGTACAAAAAACAATTTAATGACTCTAGACACGATACAGCGGCAACATGGAAAGTTATAATAAGCATGATGCCAAATGGATAGACTACCTCTGAAAGTTATGGAAATATTATGGAGTTGAAAGACAAAGCGGAATACTTTAATAACTATTTTGCTAATGTTGGAAAAAATATATATGAGATAACGCAAGAAAACATCAACTCAGTGAACATGAGTAATTACTTAAATGACAATTCTTCCAATGTAAACATAAGAGATTACTTCAAGATAATCCTGACGATTGTGGTATCCTAATTCTTACCATAAAGAACCTAAGAAACTCTGGCTCTTATGGTCCACATGGTATACCATTTCAATTCATCAAAGATGCTCTACCCATGATTGTATCTCATTTTATGGCTATTATAAACACTTCCATTGTTACTAAAAGGTTTCCTGGCTCTTGGAAAAATCACATGTAATACCTCTGCATAAAATGGGGGACAGAGAAGATGTGACAAATTATCGTCCCATTTCCCTGCAACCCATTTTCTATAAAATATTAGAAAAAAAATGTTGCATGCCAGCTAATGCCATATATAGAGACAAACAAACTATTAGCTATTAACCAGCATGGTTTCAGACCGAAACTCTCGACGGAAACTGCACTTCTCAAAGTTACGAATAGTATCTATAATAACATAGATATGAAAAATTCTCTCTGCTTGTATTATTAAACTTATCAAAAGCCTTCGACAGTGTAAGCCATGAAATTCTTATAAGTAAATGTACTAACATAAATATTGACCTGACCTGTTTTAGAGAGTATCTACCTAATCGCAGACAGTCTATCCGTCTTAACATCGTTATCTCTACTCCAAAAAATGCATCATTTGGTGTTCCACAGTGCTTAATCCTTGGTCCTATCCTCTTCTCCATTATGTAAATAATCTATCTTGTTTCATTCCTGACTGTCTAGTCGTACAATATGCAGATGACACTCAACTACTCCTTGGTGGTGATATTAATAATCTCCCAGAGCTAACCTTAGGAGCAGAAAACACTCTGTCAAAAATTTAACCTATTTTCAAGAAATTGGGCTGTTAATTAACGAAAGTAAAACACAATGCATGTTTATTGGTTCAGGGTACCTTATAGCACAAAATCCAGAAAACGCAACAATTTTTTTTTTGCGGCAATATCATTACACCTAGCAAAACAGTCAAAAATCTAGGAATTTACTTTGATAACTACATGTTGTTTGATTCCCATATACTTAAAGTATGCAAAAAGGTTACATGAACACTAATGTACTTATCACGTATAAAACACAATTTTCAGACTACCACTCGAGTAACAGTTGTTGAATCTCAAGCCCTAAGACACATTAATTATTGCACAAATGTATGGGGAGCTACCAATAAGACTCAAATAAATAGAATACAGAATCTTATTTATTTTGCAGCTCGAGTTGCCCTGTGAGGAATAAGAAAATATGACCACTTCACACCAGCAAACAAAAAACTTGGGTGGCTGCGGGCAGGAAACAAGGTCACCTATGCTATTTAAATATTTTGTATACAAAATTTTTAACCATCGTTATCCTGGCTAGCTATTTAGTTTAATAACAGTCAGGGATATAAGGGGAACCAACACACGACAGAGTAGTGAGCTCTTTATTCAGAGAATAAACACAGATACAGGTTCAAAGATGATCACTATTAAAGGGCCAACACTCTGTAACAATATTCCAGAACATCTTAAAATTTCATCCTCCTTCACAGCTTTCAAAGGTAAACTATATAGTTTTCTTTTGGAAAATTAGTTATTGTTCACACAATAATAAAACTTAATGACTTAATGCAATTTTCATTAACACTAGCCATTCTATATGTAATTAGAATATATATATATATATATATATATATATATATATATATATATATATATATATATATATATATATATATATATTCCTAAGTTAAGATCTAGTTATTCTCACTGTAAGGAATACAAATATGGTGATGATGCCGATAATAACAATCCTGTATTGAGTGTTATTATTACTACTTTATTATTAACATTATTGTTAACATTTTTATTACAGTATGATTATTGTTACTATAATTTTTATATGTAGCTGTTAACTCGAGGTAATCTTCATTTTCTAGGAATGCTATATTTCTTTTCAATGTATATATTACCCTCATACTTATTAGTTCAATTACATGTCTACTTATAAGTGTACTCTTAGATTTTTAAAAGAATAGCCATTGTAAAATGGAAATAAATATTTGTTTGTTTGTTTGTTTGTAATAAAATGTCTTTTCTTTTAATGGCAATTTTTATAGGCAAAAATTCGGTTGCAGTATGGGAAATCCTCTGTCTCCGATATGAACTAATTTGTATATGAGTATTTTGAAACTGAGCTTCTAAGTGAAATTAAGCCTCCCAACATAAAATGGCTACGCTATGTTAACGACATTTTTTGTTATTGGGATGATTCCTGGGGTACCTTTGACGAATTTTTAATACGACATAATAGATTAGTGTCATCTATTATATTTGACATAAAATGGGGAAACTATAACCAAATGCCTTTCCTTGATGTCCGCATTGTTAGAGAGTCTTCGGGTTACAATTTTAAAGTATATAGAAAAGCCACCCACTCGGCGTCTTATGTGCACTTTTATAGTTATCAAGAAGACAGAGCAAAATTGGGTATGGCTCCCCATCTATTTCTCAGAGCTCTCCGGATTTGCGGCTCTAAGCATTTAGAATATAAAATTCAAACCGTTTATTCACAGCTTCATCAACTCTGTTATCCTCCCTTTTCCCTAGACAAAGCTCTTCAGGAAGCTAAACAGGTGTTTTACAATTCACCCAGGACCCCTAAAGAGAATAATTTCAACAAATTCCTTCTCACTTTCCACCAAAATATAGGCGTCATAAATGATGCTTTAGGCAAACAGTCTCCATTCACTTTTCACTATCCCAGCACCCTAAGAAAGGATTTAGTTAACGTCAGCCAAAACAACAAAAAAGTTAATGCGGGAGTATATAAAATCAACTGTAATGATTGCAGTAAGGTGTACATAGGGCAAACAGGTCATTCTCTAGCCCAGAGAGTCTCTGAACACAAGAGGGCAGTGAGCACAGAATTACACAAACCAAACAGAAGAAATGACAAGAATAATAATAATAAAACACAATATAAAATAATAATAGTAATAATGGTATAAAAATAATATATATATATATATATATATATATATATATATATATATATATATATATATATATATATATATATATATATATGTATATGTATGTATATATATATATATATATATAGATATATATATATATATATATATATATATATATATATATATATATGTATATATATATATATATATATATATATATATATATATATATATATATATATATATATATATACATGCATATACAAGCACATGTACACATACCCATATACATATATATACACAAATATATACATATATACTTAAAAATATATATGCGTGCACATACACATGCACATACATAAACATATATATATATATATATATATATATATATATATATATATATATATATATATATATATATATATATATATATAATAATAATAATAATAATAATAATAATAATAATAATAATAATAATAATAATAATAATAATAATAAGCACATTACCATATGCGAAAACTTGAATCATTTTTACCCCGACCGGGACTTGAATCTGGGACACATCATTTCTGTGCCAGGGCGCTACCAACTACACCACAGAAGGTCTTGAAAGGGAAACACATCTTATAGCTTTTATCTGCTATACTAGGAATGAACGCATTCTATCTAAATGCCACTCTGTTCATATTTCAGTTTCCCCCAGCCTCACTCGTAGCTTCGTTTTCGATTTAATTCAACTCCTAATCTCATACGGGACCAACAATAATCAAATAAGCACATTACAATATGTGAATACATGAACCCCTTTTACCCAAACCGGGACTTGAACCTGGGACACATAGTTATTGTGCCAAGTGATTATGTGTTCCAGGTTCAAGTCCCAGTCTGGATAAAAATGATTCATGTTTCCACACATGGTAATGTGTTTATTTGATTATTGTTGGTCCCGAATGAGATTGGGAGTTGAAATAAACGCAAAAACGAAACCACGAGTGAGGTTGGGGGAAACTGTAATATGACCAAAGTGGCATTCAGATAGAATGCATTCATTCCTATTATAGCAGAAAATAGCTATAAGGGTTTCCCTTTTAAGACCTTCTGTGGTGTAGTTGGTAATTCCTTGGCACAATAATTATGTGTCCCAGGTTCAAGTCCCAGTCGGGGTAAAAATGATTCAAGTTTCCACATAGGGTAATGTGCTTATTTGATTATTGTTGGTCCCGAATGAGATTGGGAGTTGAATTAAATGCATAAACGAAGCCACGAGTGAGGTTGGGTGAAATTGTAATATGAACAGAGTGGCATTCAAATAGAATGCGTTCATTCCTAGTATAGCAGATAGAAGCTATAAGATCTGTTTCCCTTTCAAGACCTTCTGTGGTGTAGTTGGTAGCGGGGGATATATAAAAACTTACTTCAAAGGAAGGAAACAGAGGGTTAGAGTAAAACACTCTGTGTCTGACTGGAGGAGGGTTAGCAGAGGGGTTCCACGGGGTTCAGTTTTAGGGCCACTTTTGTTCCATCTATATGTGAATGACCTGCCATAGTCTGTAAGTACATTTCTGAATATATTTGCAGATGATGCCAAGATTGTGAAGAAAGTAAATGACGAGAATAATGATAGAGAACTACAGGAAGACCTATATAATCTGCATAAGTGGTCAGAACATAGGTAATAAATTCATTTCTTCAAAATATAAGGTGATGAGAATGAGCATAATTGCAAAAAGGTTCAAGTTTTGGAACTCAATAGCAGGTGCAGAACTTCAAGAAACAAAGAATGACAGAGATCTAGGAGTTAAAATATTGGCAGATATGTCTCCGGAAATGCACACAGTTAGCAAAGTAAAGGCTCCATATGCTTTCTTAGCCATGTAAGGGTGACCTGCAGACACATGGAAAAGGAAATGTTCAGAAATATTTGTTTCTTATCTCAGGTCAAAGCTAGAATATGCAATACCCTTTTCGGAATCCGCTCTTGAAAAAGAATATAAATAAACTGGAAAAAGTTCAAAGACATGCTGTGAAACTGGTGACATAGATACGCAGTCTCACTTATGAGGAGAGACTGAGTATATTAAACTTACCATAACATGAAACTAGAGGAATGAAGGGTTATATGGTGATGGTTTTCAAATTCCTTCATGGTTTTATCAGAGTGGACTGGGGGCAATATTTTGATATTGCTGCTCTAAAGCCAGATTTCATAGTTTAA
The DNA here is from genome assembly GCA_037179515.1 of Halocaridina rubra. Lineage (NCBI taxonomy): Eukaryota > Metazoa > Arthropoda > Malacostraca > Decapoda > Atyidae > Halocaridina > Halocaridina rubra. The sequence goes on along the minus strand of JAXCGZ010015571.1, from coordinate 30,868 downwards.
AGATTCATAAGAAAGCTTTTACGCAAGAATGTAATAATAGCTTGTGAATGGAATACGTTAAGCGAGGAAGTAGTTAATGCAAGCTGCATTCATAGTTTTAAGGACGAATATGATAAGCATCATTGACTATTAAAATGGAACCAATCAGGAGACGGGGAGTTACGAACAAATGGTCTATCCTGCAAGCACGATTATGTATTAACATATATATATATATATATATATATATATATATATATATATATATATATATATATATATATATATATATATATATATATATATATATTTTTTTTTTTTTTTTTTTTTTAAGAGTGTGACACCGGGACAGGCAGAAACTGCCCTCATCAATAAAGGCCCGGGCACGAGAAAATACCAAGACGAAGGAAAAGAAAAAGTTTAAGGGCAAGGCAGAGATGAGGTAATGTCACACAAAGGAAAACGACAGACAAAAAAAAAAGTCAATGTACAGAGGACCCAGAGATATGGAGGACTAGGCTCTGAGATGACGATAGATCTGCTTTTTGAAGGATGAAAGGTCATAAGAATTAGGAGAGACAGAAGGAGGAAGAGAGTTCCAGAGTCTGGAGGTATATATATATATATATATATATATATATATATATATATATATATATATATATATATATATATATATATATATATATATATATATATATATATATATATATCTCAAATAAGCATATTACCATATGTGAAAATATGGATCATATTTTACCCCAACCAGAATTCGAACCTAAGACATAATTTTTGTTCCAAGGCGCTACCAACTACTCCACAGAAGGTCTAAAAGAGAAACAAACCTTATATATTAACTGCTATACTAGGAATGAATTCATTCTTCTCGAATACCTCTTTGTTCATATTACAGTTTCTCCCAACCAAACTCATGGCTTCCTTTTCATTCATTCCTAGTATAGCAGTTAAGCTGTAAGGTTGGTTTCTCCTTTAGACCTTCTGTGGTGTAGTTGGTAGTGCCTTGGCACTTAAATTATGTGTCTTAGGCTCAATCCCAGTCGAGGTAAAATATGATTCAAGTTTTCACATATGGTAATGTACTTATTTGATTAATGTTGATGCCTATTTAGACTGGGAATTGAATTAAATGCAAAAACGAAGCCACGGGTGAGGTTGGGAGAAACTGTAACATGAACAAAGAGGTATTCAGAAAGAATGCATTCATTCCTAGTATAGCAGGTAAGAAATAAGGTTAGTTTCTCTTTTAGAGCTTCTGTGGTGCAGTTGGTAGCACCTTGGCACAGTAAATGTCTTAGATTCGAGTCCCGGTCGGAGTAAAATATGATTCAAGTTTTCTCATATGGCAATGTGCTTATTTGATTAATGTTGAAACCTATTTAGATTGGGATTTGAATGAAATGCGAAAACAAAGCCACGAGTAAGGTTGGGAGAAACTGTAATATGAACAAAAAGACATTCAGAAAGAATGCGTCCTATTGAAGCAGTTAAAATGTAAGGTTAGTTTCTCTATTAGACTTTTTGTGGTGAAGTTGGTAGTGCCATGGCACAGTAATTATGTATCTTAGGTTCAAGTCCCGATCGGAGTAATATATTATTCATGTTTTCATTCACATATGGTAATGTGCTTATTTGATTATAGTTGTTGCCTATTTAGATTGGAATTTGAATTAAATGCGAAAACGAAGCCACGAGTGAGGTTGGGAGACTCTGTAATATGAACAAAAAGGTATTCAGAAAGAATGTATTCATTCCTAGTGTAGTAGTTAAGCTGTAAGGTTGGTTTCTATTTTAGACCTTCTGTGATTTAGTTGATAGCGCCTTAGCACAGTAATTATGCATCTTAGGTTCGAGTCCCTGTTGTGATAAAATATAATTCAAGTTTTCTCATATTTGATTATTTGATTATTGTTGATGCCTATTTGGATTGGGAATTGAATTAAATCTGAAAACGAAGCCACTAGTGAGGTTGAGAGAAACTGTAATATGAAGAAAAGGGCATTTAGAATGAATTCTTTCATTCCTAGTAAAGCAGTTAAGCAGCAAGGTTGGTTTCTCTTTTAGACCTTCTGTGGTGTAGCTGGTAATGCCCTGACACAGTAATTATGTAACTTAGCTTCGAGTCCCAGTCGGAGTTAAATATGATTTATGTTTTCACATATGCCTTTTTATTCATAATACAGCTTATTTGATTATTGTTGATGCCTATTTAGATTGGGATTTGAATTAAATGCAAAAACGAAGCCACGAGCGAGGTTGGGAGAAACTGTATTATGAATAAAAAGGCATTCAAACAAACAAACAAGCAAAACAAAAAACATTTATTTCCATTTTTGTACAATGGTTATTCTTCTAAAAGTAAAAGTGACTCATAAGTAGACATGTAACTGAACTAATAAGTAAGAGGGTAATACATACAGTTAATTTAAATGTAGCTTTCATAGAAAATAATAATGCAATAACAAAAATGTTAACAATAATGTTAATAATAAAATAGTAATAATAACACTCGATGCAGTATCGTTATTATTGACATCATAACCATATTTGTTTTCCTTACAATGAGAATAATTAGTTCTTAACTTAGAGAACAGAGAAGTTGATATCAGTTTACATATAGAGAGGTTAGTGTTAAGGGAAATTGCATTAAATCATTAAGTTTAGTTTATGTGTGAGCAGCAACTATTTGTCCAAATGAAAGCTGTATAGTTGCCTTTGAAAGCTGTGAAGGAGGATGCATTTTTAAGATGCTCTGGAATATTGTTCCAGAGTGTTGGCCCTTTAATAGTGATCATCTTTGAACCTGCTTCTGTATTTGTTCTCTGAATAAAGAGCTCACTGCTCTGTCTTGTGTTGGTTCCCCTTATATCCCTGACTGTTTTTAAATCAAATAGTCAGCTAAGATAATGATGGTCCAAAATATATTATACAAATATAAAAATAGCATAAGCGACCTTGTTTCTGTCCACAACCACCCAAGTTTATTGAGAGCTGGTGTGATGTGGTCATATTTTCTTATTCCTCCCAGGGCAATTCGAGCTGCAAAATTAATAAGCTTCTGTATTCTGTTTATCTGAGTCTTAGTGGTAGCTTCCCATACAGTTGTGCAGTAATTAATGTGACTTAGGGCTAGAGATTCAACAACAGTCATTCGAGTGGTAGTCTCAAAATTGTCTTTTATACGTGATAAGTACATTAATGCTCCTGCAACCTTTTTACATACTTTATCTTTGTGAGAATCAAACAACATGTAGTTATCAAAGTGAATTCCTAGATTTTTGACTGTTTTGCTAGGTGTAATGATATTGCCGCAAAAATTAACTGTTGTGATTTCTGGATTTTGTGCTATATGGAACCTTGAACCAATATATATGCATTGTGTTTTACTTTCGTTAAATAACTGCCCAATTTCTTGAAATAGGTTTTAATTTTTGACAGTGTTTTCTGCTCTTAAGGTTAGCTTTGGGAGATTATTAATATCACCACTAAGGAGGAGTTGAGTGTCATCTACATATTGTACGGCTAGACAGTCAGAAATGAAAGAAGATAGACCATTTACATAAATGTAGAAGAGGATAGGGCCAAGTACTGATCCCTGTGGAACACAAAATGATGCATTTTTTGGCATAGAGATAATGTTGTTAAGGCGTATAGACTGGTTTTGATTAGATAGATACTCTCTAATTCAGCTCAGTTCAATATTTAGGCTTAGTACATTTACTTATAAGAATTTCATGATTTACACTATCGAAGGCTTTGATAAGTCTAATAATACAAGCAGAGAGATTTTTTTTCATATCTATATTATTATAGATACTATTCGTAACTTTGAGGAGTGCAGTTTCCGCCGAGAATTTCGGTCTGAAATCATGTTGGTTAATAGCTAATAATCTATTTGACTCTGAATATGACAAAAGTTGGCATACAACAATTTTTTCTTATATTTTCGAGAAAATGGGTAGCAGGGAAAGGGGACGATAGTTTGTCACATCTTCTCTGTCCCCCTTTTTATGCAGACGTATTACATGTGATATTTTCCAAGAGTCAGGAAACTTTTTAGTAACAATGGAAGTGTTCATAATAGTTAGAATATAAGATACAATCATGGGTAGAGCAGCTTTGATGAATTGAAATGGTATACCATCTGGACCATAAGAGACAGAGTTTCTTAGGCTCTTTATGGTAAGAATTAGGGTAGCACAATTGATAGGATTTATCTTGAAGTACTCTCTTGTGTTTACATTGGAAGAATTGGCATCTAAGTAATTATTCATATTCATTGAGTTGATGTTTTCTTGTGTTTTCTCATATGTATGTTTGCCAACGTTAGCAAAATAGTTATTAAAGTATTCCGCTTTGTCTTTCAACTCCGTAATATTTTCATAACATTCTGAGGTAGTCTTTTCATTTGGTATCATGTTTCTTATCACTTTCCATGTTGCTGCTGTATCCTGTCTAGAGTCATTAAATCGTTTTTTGAAAAAGTCTTTTTACAATCATTGTTGAGAGATCTGACAAGTTTCTTTTTTTCTGCATTCAGAAAGAATACCTTCATTCCTAGTATAGCAATTAAGCAGTAGGGTTGGTTCCTCTTTTAGAACTTCTCTGGTGTAGTTGGTAGCATCTTGGCACAGTAATTATGTGTCTTAGGTTCGAGTCCCATAGTCTTTTCATTTGGTATCATGCTTCTTATCACTTTCCATGTTGCTGCTGTATCATTTCTAGAGTCATTAAATTGTTGTTTGTAAAAGTCTTTTAACAATCATTGTTGAGAGATCTGCCAAGTTTCTTTTCTGCTTTATAACGTTCTCGGAGAGTCATATCATATCTATTCATTTTTAACTCTTTTTGTATTTGATTTCTGCATTCAGAAAGAATACCTTCATTCCTAGTATAGCAATTATGCAGTAAGGTTGGTTCCTCTTTTATAACTTCTATGGTGTAGTTGGTAGCATCTTGGCACAGTAATTGTCTTAGGTTCGAGTCCCGGTTGGGATGTCATATGATTCATGTTTTCACATATGATAATGTGCTTATTTGATTATTGTTGATGCCTATTTAGATTGGGATTTGAATTAAATGCGAAAACGAGGCCACGAGTGAGGCTGGGAGAACTGTAATATGAACAAAAAGGTATCCTGAAAGAAATCGTTCGTTCCTAGTGTAGCAGTTAATATAGTAAGGTTGATTTCTCTTTTGGACCTTCTGTAGTGTGGTTGCACCTTGGCTCAATAATTAGGTGTCTTAGATTCAAGTATCGGTCGGGGTAAAATATATATATATATATATATATATATATATATATATATATATATATATATATATATATATATATATATATATATATATATATATATATATATATATATATATATATATATATATATATTTTTTTTTTTTTTTTTTTTTTTTTTTTTTTTTCCCGCATTTAAATCCACCGTAAACGATGTGTATGGAACTGAAAATGCATTGTTAACAGCACTTGGGAAATTAGTGAAGAGCATAAGTTCCGAATAAGACCAACAGAGGGCCTCAGTTCTGTATGTAGCTGACGGCTACCGCTTAACATGATCTCCACCGCTCCAGTGCGCGTTGATCAGTGGTCGCGGGAGGGTGTGTTTTCGGACTCGTAAAGTTACTAGTATAATGGTGTAAGGTGTCTGAAAAACCTTCGTAAATTGAATCAACAATATCTGTATTATATATCCTCATAGTGTTTTCAAGCATATTAACCGTATGCGTTTGCTCAAAATGCCTCGTAGAACCTCCTGTAGTAGTGACATAGGTATAGTTGTAAATATCGTCATGTGGAAGACATTGCTGTTTGTGTGTATGGTAGTAGTTTTCTCTTGTGGAAGAATTGCTGCCGAAGGGGCAGGAGAATACACCCACGAATGGGCTGCTCATATCGAAGGGGGTGATCAAGTGGCAGAAGACATCGCTAGCAGAAACGGTTTCGACATTATTACAAAGGTAAGAAAAAGGCACATAGGGTTTTTTTATGGTGAAAATGTAGGACACGAGATTGTATTTTATCCTGGGGCTTAATTAGGTTTGAAGAAGAATAGTACTTTTGAATCCTGTAGTAGCAGCAGCATCTGTTGTGTTAAGAATAAGGATATGTGGCAGGAAGACGTCGGTGTTACTTTTAGGACTCCCTGAGGGTAAATGAACTTGGCGTTAGCGAGTAGCAGCGAGGAAGGAGAGATTGACTTCGCCCTGTGAGAGGGTTGGTAGCCCTCATTTACCTTTTGCCATTCTCCGTTGCTGCACAGGTATCTCTCTCTCTCTCTCTCCTCTCTCTCTCTCCTCTCTCTCTCTCTCTCTCTCTCTCTCTCTCTCATTCGCATAGTCTACCCCAGTGATTTGCACCTGTATCAGTATTACAGAAGTAAGATCAAGATGTTCTGAGGTACTTGCAGCGGATATCCGTCCACGAAACGATTTAATCCAAGTCTCTCTCTCTCTCTCTCTCTCTCTCTCTCTCTCTCTCTCTCTCTCTCTCTCTCTCTCTCTCTCTCTCTCTCTCTCTCTCTCTCTCATTTCTACACCTGCTTTGTGGGAAATTGGGGTGGGTCGGTAGTCCACATTGAAAAGGCCTTTCGAGGGTGTTTATGATTAATTGGAGGATCCTCGTGTCCCTTTTGACGTTAATGTGCGCGTTTTCTAAAGCTATTCGTTAGGTAGATATTCGTTGCACAGGTTTAGGTAAATCTTTTCTTTCAACGCTTGCTTTTCTTACGCTGCCAGTTCTCATTTTTCTGAGTGAAATGAAACTTTTTTTGTGGTAGATTTTAATAATTTTTCTGCCCACTATTTGGGGTTCAGTTTGATATTCTTAAGGGGAATTCTCTAGCCTGTTCAGCACATTGCGGAAAATTCTCTTGCCTGGGTTTGAGCCCCCTTATGTTTAACTGTATCGTTTCTAAACTGATAAAATGACAAAATAACGCCCGATGCAGAAGACTGCTGGGTTTAAGATCGTAGCCTTAGGGGCAACGGAAATGGGTTCTTTAAAGGATAAATACTTTATGAAAGCCACAAGATGTGCACTGGTTCTGCTTCGATATTGCGATACAACAGCTGAAGGTGCTTGTGGAGTTAAATAAGACTATCCAGGACAGTCCGATGTTAAGTCTTCCTTCAGATACGGTTCTCTTTCCATGGCTACATCAACACTGAATATTCTTGGATATTCCTTACACATGTCTTATTACCTCCACATCTGACAATTTACAATACTCTCCATCTCTATTTCTCTTTTTCTTCATGCCCAGGCCTGATGAGGGTAGATTTATTAATTTAATGATTTTACTAGTCCTGGTGTCACAATTGTGTATATATATATATATATATATATATATATATATATATATATATATATATATATATATATATATATATATATATATATATATATATATATATATATGGTAAGGAAGCCCATCAATAAAACAACACAGATAAAAAATAATGCTATATTTCGGGTCCTAAGTGGACCCGAAATTTAGCGTTATTTTTTTCAGGTGTTGTTTCACTGATGGGCTTCCTTACCATTTAGTGCTGTATGGTGACAGTTTGTGCCGTATGGTAACAGTTTGCGCTTACTCATATATATATATATATATATATATATATATATATATATATATATATATATATATATATATATATATATATATATATATAATTGCTATGTGAATGTTTTGTAAAAAAATAATTAATACTTAAATTTATGTATTTCTAAGCTATAGTACATGTACCACCCAGCGAATATTATATACTAGCATAGCAAAAGGTAATTTAATGTATATATGCGTATTTATAAATATTTATATCTGATATTTTTGGAGAGTTATATCCATCGTCGAGAATGGGGCAAATGAATTTATAGCTATAACTCTGTTCTTTTCGGAATTGGTGGCATTATATTGATGTGACTTTCTGATGAAAGAGCTGCTGGACTACGAAGGCAAAGTTTTACCTTCTTTTAAATGTGTTTTTTCGAGTGTCTCCATTGAAAAGTTATCTCCTTACCAGACATATTTCTGCTATATCTCTTCTGTGATTTGGCGTCGGTCATGTAATTTTTCACTTTTTCTTGATACCAATTGTGAAAATATTTAATTGGTGCGACAGATGAACACTTTATTTGATTCAATAATTGTATATCGCTTTAGATGCTAAGTGTATTGGAGAGTATTCTTAACCTAGATGTGTGATTTTTTTAAATGTCAACTTTGTCTCTTGTAATTTGGATTTGTGATATATATATATATATATATATATATATATATATATATATATATATATATATATATATATATATATATATATATATATATATATATATATATAATAGATTATCGTTGGATTCAGTTCTTATAAGCTGGAGAAAGTAAGAAGCCTCTTGGTAATTTAAACAGCGTAATATTAAATTCCTCTCGTGTACGCACCGGGCTTTTATATAATGAGGAAAGCACTGTATGTACGAAATTTAAAAAAATGCTGAACGCAGGTGAAGGAACGACATTCATGCTGTTTCTCGCGCTCATTTATTCTTTGTGAATTGGTCTTTTCTTCCTTGATATTGCTTTTCTCGCCAATATACTTGCCGCCGTCCATGTTATACTCATTTTTTTATTTGCAATTCTTTGTAATATGGTTCATTTCCTTTAACATTTAATTCAGTTTGATTTTACGCATTCATATATGTTTGTAATTATTAGAATAATCTTTGATTGTCTATTGCTATATTTACTAATATTTCTGTATCATATAGGCCTAAGCCTCATTAATAACCAAAGTGCAATTATAGTTATTATTATTATTATTATTATTATTATTATTATTATTATTATCTGTGGTTCATATACATTCCATATTTGTTTTAATTCATTTTAGTTCTTACTAATTAATTTTTTAAGTTTTCATAACTATACAACAGTGTTTGCTATTACTGGTGTAATATTTCCAGATGTTTATATTGATATCGTATGCGTTTTGTACTAATACCCAATGTAAAACTGGAATAGAATGTATTTATTCAATTATTCCCTTGAATGAATACCAAGTCATTGGATATGGCTGGCCTTCTTTATACCCTCTAACCTTTCGGCTCACGTTAGGCCTTTTCTTTGTTTACTCTACAGCATCCATTCCCTTTGCTTTTCTTTTACTTTGTCATTCTACGCGGTTTTTAAAGGCGCTCAGTGTAGAAACAAAAACTAACGCCCACATCATGTACTGAGCTAAAGAATGTTTTTCCCATTGGCACTTAATGCCAGTTGTTAAATAAGTAGGGTTAGGCAAAGGAGAAGCTGTTGCTACTTCTCCTCGATTATCCAGAAAAATAATCCTCAGAGATCGCTTAAAAAAATTCCTCCTTATATCTCTAATGTTGAAGTGCCTTCTTTTCTAATGGCATAAACACGGAACCATTTGGTAATTTAATTTGATTTATAGGTTATGGAAAATTTGTATTTTCTAAACGATGAATATATTGAAATACTTCACTAGCCCCTCGTGTCTTTTCCTCAAACCTCCCCAACTCCCACACTCCTTTGTGAACTCGATTCACGCCCTGAGTCCAAGATGCGAGGCAGTGTGCCCTCGACCTATCTAAATAATTTTATTGTTAATATCTTTAGTGTATACGTTGTCTCAGCAGTCACAGAGAAAGAGCAATTTGTCTACGTAGCTAATTATACTGCGGTGTAATTGCATCTCAATAAGGGGGAAGTAATGCGATCTACAACTATAGTTGGGAATGGTTGAGTGATTGAATTGTAACTGGTATCTGTTTGGGTTGTCGCCTCTAGAACTTTAATATTACTCTTACTTTTTATTTTTCTAACGCTAAAGACTTTGTTATAGAAGTGTGCTAACTTCTCTTTTATTACAGGATTTGTCATTGCCCTTTTCAGATATATATGTTTTTTTATAAATACATTAGGATTGTGTGATTTCTACTCTTGTAGTAAATGAAGACCGCAAAGACATGCAGCCATTTTAGTTATATATACATTATCGGGTTCTTTTATGCAGTGTAGGTTTTGAATACACGGCCAAATTGTATTATGACCGAGAGAATGATAGATTTGAATAGATATGCAGTGGGATTTTTATATACATCTTACTTGATTAAAAGTGCATCTGTTTCACTAAACTGCATTGTTTAATGATTTTTCTCCCACTAAGAATGCTTTACCATTCCGACCGGTCTTCAAAGCGTAACAATCAGAGTAGAACGGTGGTGACGTTTCCTATATCTTAATCGGCTCTACATGTATGATTATTGTAATCCCCCCCTTCATAGAGTCTTCCTTTCATTATCTTTTATCGACTAGATATTTGTGTATGTTTCATAACTGCCCACTCCTGTCTATAAACGCCGGAATGGGTTGAGGTGGTTATAAATTTCTAAGAGTTTAGCATTATTCATTTTAAATATTCAAGTTCTATATAATTTCTTGGTGCTCTTCCAATATGTTCTCTACCGACAATCTACGGTATGATCTACTATTGTATTTGGCCAAAATAATAAACTAAGTAAAATGAACTTTTTTATAAATATGAAGGTAAAAAAATTTACCTAACCTCAGCTTAGGTTAAGTTAATTGTTTAAGGTAAATTATATTGAAAAACCCTGGTAGAGTACGATATTGGAGTGTTAATGTTAACAACTAGTTTGCTATTTAAATGGAAAAACCTTGAGAGAGCACGTATAGGAATGTGAATGTCCATGGTAGATCACATATTGGAAGAGTACGATTTTTTTGTTGATGGTTGTACTGTTTTTTTTTTTTATTATTATCATAATTAGATCCGTAACGTCGATTGAATCTGGAAAAGTGGGTGGTTAGTTTAGGTTTCATTTTATTTCTTATTTTAAGGTCATATACCCAAAGAATTGTTAATTTATGGGGCCCTAGATTAAGGTTTAAATTAAATCACTGCCCTCTGGGGCGGGCACAATATCAAAGAATAGCCTCACCGTATTCCCTTCGTGTCGAAAAAGGCGACTAAAAGTGGACGGGGCGGGGGGACTAGGAATCCCCCCCTTGTATCAACCTCCTGCGAGACGTCAAAGAAGGGGAGAGGGGAGAATAACTTCTCCCCAAACTCTAGTTTTGGGGTGTCTAAATGTGCGTGGTTGTAGTACGATAGAGAGCAAAAGATGTGAGATTGGATATATGTTTGGTAAGAGGAGGATGGATGTATTGGCATTGTGTGAGACGAAGATAAAAGGAAAAGGAGAAGTGGCATTTGGTAATGTGACGGGTAGGGTGTCTGGGGTTGAAAGGGGGAGAGCGAGAGAAGGTGTGGCATTATTGCTGAGTGAATGGATGGTAAATCAGGTAGTGGAATGGAAAGAAGTGTCATCTAGGCTGATGTGGGTGAGGGCTAGGATAGGAAGGGAATGTTGGGCTTTTGTTAGTGCGTATGGGCCATGATGTGAGAGAAGTGAGGAAGAGCGGGATGAATTCTGGAATGAGTTAACTAGATGTGTGGATGGTCTGAGTAGAAGGAACTATGTAGTTGTGTTGGGTGACTTGAATGCCAAAGTGGGTGATAGAGAGATAGAAGGTGTTGTAGGAAAGTATGGGGTACCAGGTGGGAATGAGAGTGGCGAGAGACTATTAGATATGTGTGTGGAGCAAGAGTTGGTGATAGGTAATAGTTTATTTAAGAAGAAGTTAATAAATAAGTATACATGGATGAGAGTGGCAAATGGAAGAGTGAAAGAAAGAGCATTGATGGATTATGTGTTGGTAGCAAAGAGCATGATTGGTAGAGTGAAAGATGTACATGCATTCAGGGGTGTGGCTGCTGGGATGTCTGATCATTTTTTGGTTGAAGCAAAAGTGGTAGTAGCAAAAGAGTGGGGAAATAGTGTGGGGGGATGTAGAAGGGAAATAGTGAAGGTGGAAGAGTTGAAAAAGCCAGAGAAGAGACAGGAATATCAGGACAGGTAGAGAGTGGCATATGACAGGGTGAAAGAAAGAGAAGTTGGGGAGTTAGGGGAGGAATGGGGGTTGATGAAAGAATGTTTTGTGGGACATGCAAGTGATGTGTGTGGAAAGAGGTTTGTTGGAGGTGGCATGAGGAGGGGCAGCGAGTGGTGGAATGAAGGGGTGAAAATGAAGGTGGAAGAGAAAAAGAGGGCTTTTGAGGAATGGCTGCAGTTTAAAAGTAGGGAGAAGTATGAAAGATATAGGGAGAAAAATGTGGAAACCAAGTGGAAGGTAGAGGAAGAGAAGAGGTTGGCAAATGTTAGGTGGGGACAGGATTTTAGTCGGTCATATGAGGAGAATAAAAAGAAGTTTTGGAAAGAAGTGAAGAGAGCAAGGAAGGGTGGATCGAGGATGGAAGAGACAGTGAAAGATGTGAATGGACAGATGTTAAGAGGGAACGATGCAAGGAAAAGATGGGCAGAATATTTTGAGTGCTTGCTGAATGTTGAGGAAGATAGAGAGGCAGCTATAGTGGCAGTGGGAGGAGTTCAAGGGCCAATAATGGGAGATGAAAATGAGAGAGAGATTACAAGAGAGGAGGTGAAAAGGGCATTGTATGAAGCGAAAGCAGGTAAAGCACCTGGAATGGATGGTGTGAGAGCGGAGATGTTGAAAGAAGGGGGTGTGACTGCATTGGAATGGTTAGTGAGAGTGTTTAATATATGCTTTATGTTGTCATTGGTGCCAGTGGATTGGGTGATTGCCTGTATAGTGCCCCTATACAAAGGTAAGGGAGATATGTATGAATGCAGTAATTTTAGGGGTTATAAGTTTGTTGAGTGTGGTAGGAAAAGTGTATGGTAGGATACTGGTTAATAGGATTAGGGATAAGACAGAATATGTGATCGCGGAAGTGCAGAGTGGTTTTAGGAGAGGTAGAGGTTGTATAGATCAGATTTTTATAGTTAGGCAGTTATGTGAGAAATATTTAGCAAAGGGTAAGGATGTGTATTTTGCATTTTTGGATCTGGAAAAAGCATATGATAGAGTTGATAGAGAGGCTATGTGGAATGTTTTGAGATTATATGGAATAAATGGTAAATTGTTGCATGCAGTGAAGAGTTTGTATGAGGGTAGTAGAGCTTGTGTTAGGGTAGGGAATGAAGTGAGTGAGTGGTTTCCAGTGAGTGTGGGACTGAGACAGGGATGTGTGATGTCACCATGGCTGTTCAATTTGTATATTGATGGAGTTGTAAGAGAGGTGAATGAGCAAGTGCGTGGTCGAGGTTTGAGAATGGTAGATGGGGATGATAACAAGTGGGAGCTGAATCAGTTGCTGTTTGCAGATGATACTGTGGTGGTGGCAGATTCAGAGGAAAAGCTGTGTCAGTTAGTGTCAGAATTTGGAATGGTGTGTGAGAGAAGGAAGCTGCGAGTGAATGTGGGAAAGAGTAAGGTTATGAGGTGTACAAGAAATGAGGATGGCGCTGGATTGAATGTTATGTTGAATGGAGAGACACTTGAGGAGGTTAATCAGTTTAAGTATTTAGGCTCGGTTATAGCTGCAAATGGTGGAGTGGAAGCAGATGTGTGTCACAGAGTGAATGAAGGATGTAAAGTGTTGGGTGCATTGAAAGGAGTGATGAAGAATAGAGGGTTGGAAATGAATGTTAAGAAAGTTTTGTATGAGAAAGTGGTTGTGCCAACTGTGATGTACGGATCAGAGTTATGGGGTATGAAAGTAAGTGAGAGACGGAAACTAAATGTGTTTGAGATGAAATGCCTGAGGAGTATGATTGGTGTATCTCAATTGGATAGGGTTAGGAATGAAGTGGTGAGAGCAAGAACGGGTGTGAGGAGAGAAATTGCAGCCAGAGTAGATATGAATGTTCTGAGATGGTTTGGCCATGTGGAAAGGATGGATGATGAAAGGCTGCTGAAAAAGGTGATGAATGCGAGAGTTGATGGGAGAAATGCTAGAGGGAGGCCTAGGTTTGGATGGATGGATGGAGTAAGGAGAGCCCTGAATGATAGGAGGATGGATGTGAGGGAAGCAAGCGAGCGTGCTAGGAATAGGAATGAGTGGCGAGCGATTGTGACGCGGCTCTGATGGGCATCTGCTGTTACCACGGGGCTGCATCTTACAGAGATAGCCCTGTGGTAGGGGCAGTAGGAGGAGCTGGCAGTTGTGAAGCGACACAGGTTGTGGAAGAGCCGGGAGGATGGGCTGTGGCACTCCAGCAGTGCCATCTGAACGGTCGCTAGCTCCCTCGTCATTGCCCATAGAGCAAAGTAATCCCCCTATATGTTTTCCTTTCTTGATGTCGGCTACCCCCCAATTAAAGGGGGAAACAGCCAAGGTATATGTATGTATATGTACAAACAAACTTTTACCATATATGTCGTCTTCCCTCTTTAAACAGAACCAATGATAGTAACTGAACCTGTAGAGACAATACTGATAGAACATCTTACATCCTTCTCTTAATAAGCATGGTCATGAATACGTATATACGGACACAAAGGTAGATTTTATTTTTACCTCTTGACAATGACAGCCTGATCTAACCGGATAGCGGATTCTCGAAAGTGCAGCCACAATAGAGTAACCACCCAGAGTACTTTAAATTCTTCCTTCCTTCCCTCATTCTCTTCTTCTAAAACCTGGGGACCTGTACTGTGTGCGACTCTTTCTCGTGTTTTGCGTATATTCTCAGCATTATTAATTTATTTTACTGCTTTTTGAAAGTAGTTTTATACCATGAAGTTTTGCTGGTAAGATTTATCTTAACGGACATTTTATACAGTGATTTTGTACTCTTCTTTATTTATTATTATTTTTTTTTTTTGCTCCTGGGGGGAGGGTCAATGAGACTTTTAACTCTTTAATTATCAATTGAGTATATTTCTCTTTGTCTTTAGTTGGAAAATTCGTTATACTAATGTAGGGTATACGAGACGAGAAAAGTTTATTATTATTAATTTTGACACAAATTTTACGCATTTTTAAATGTCTTCGGTAATATCCCTTTCTTATCTGGAATCGATTCTCGACAAGGAATGGAGATTATTATTATTATTATTATTATTATTATTATTATTATTATTATTATTATTATTATTATTATTATTATTATTATTCCCTCTAAATTGCACTCAGCATATCGAGGAAACCGGATCAGTAATCATAATAATTTTTGAGAATGAAACCAAACCTCATCCTTCCTATTCTCAAAACTTCAATCTTTCGTAGCTTTTGCATTTTATTTTTGTTTTTGGACTTGGATCGTGATTTTTGATTATACAGAATACACAGCTACATTATGTTGTACTGTAGAGTGGCCTTTTTGCACTTCTCACATGAGGAAATACATATATTATTTTGCCACATTTATGTCAGATAATTCGTATAGATATTTGTGAATTAGTTCGTAAATCTTTGCAAATCATACACTTTTAGAATACTTTATATATATATATATATATATATATATATATATATATATATATATATATATATATATATATATATATATATATATATATATATATATATATATATATATATATATTCATTTATAATGGGTTCTGACTAGTCAGACCCGAAGTCACATTTATTGTATATCGAGTATTACCTATGCCACCTAACCTAACCACACTTAGGTTAGGTAGCCTAGGTAATACTCGTTGTTAAGTACAATATATGTGAATTCGGGTTATGACTAGTAAGAACTCGCCCTTTCTTATTCCGGTTTTTAACTGCGACATATATACACGTGGCTATGTGGCAATGCGCACGACTTTGATTCGTCAGGTCGTCGATTGGAGACCCGCTCGGTCTAAGGTTAGAAAAAGCATTCACTCAGGCAAACGGACACACTGCTATAACCAAAGTCCTTCGAAAGAAGGTAGTCCGTGACGTTAAACCGGATCATATATATATATATATATATATATATATATATATATATATATATATATATATATATATATATATATGGTAGGAAAAGCCCATTAAATAAAACAAAGAAAAATATATATAAAAAGTACTTATTAATTTCGTGACCTTAACTAGTCACCTTCTCAAAGTACTTTGAGAAGGTGACCAGTTAAGGTCACGAAATTAATAAGTGCTTTTTATATATATTTTTCGTTGTTTTATTTAATGGGTTTTTCCTACCATTTTAGACTGTATGCTTGACAGTTCAGTGTTATTATTATTATTATTATTTTATATATATATATATATATATATATATATATATATATATATATATATATATATATATATATATAATATATATATATATATATTATAAGCGTGTATGCTCCTTTTTCATATTTTCCTTGGTCTTAACCCCGCTTTTTTATATTTTTGTCTGTTCATTATTCGCACTTTTTCCCCTGGTATCTTCAATATTTTTTCCTCTGCCCATGAGTCAACTTTTGAGACTTCCTTTTATCCCAAGGGTCTTGATTTCTCTCTCTCTCTCTCTCTCTCTCTCTCTCTCTCTCTCTCTCTCTCTCTCTCTCTCTCTCTCTCTCTCTCTCTCTCTCTCTCTCTCTCTCTCTCTCTCTCTCTCTTTCTCTCTCTCTCTCTCTTTTCGTTAGTTGGGTTCATTAGCTACCGCTTACCACTTAATAAGGACATTTGCTGCTTTGTTTTCGTTCCCTTTACATCCGTTCCCCCCCCCCCTTTTGTTTTATTGAATACCTGCTAAGCCTTTATTGTTTTTTTATTTTTTATTTCTCTGATGTTGCTGTGGTAGATTAGGTGTGGGAATATTGACTCTCTAACTAACCAGTAAGGGAAAGAAAGAAGCTTTGAGCTTTGAAGCCATCATCATATGGGTAACGTTGGATATTTATTTTTCATGTTTACAATCCGAGAAAGTCTGCTGGCATGATGTTGTGTTATTATGCGGTGGATATGTACTCCATTGAGGTATAATGTTGAAACATTTTTGTAAAAGCCTACCAAACGAATTACAAAACAAGTAAATAAGTAGATAATTTCGATGAAATTCTACGCGTATTTTTAATTTCCATTTATGTAGTTTGTCTGCCTTGCATCGATGCTCGTCAGTCAGGCAGGAGTACGATTTGTTAAACGATACAGGCTGAAAGTATTTTTTATTTGACCCTATTTTGCTTTATCAGTAATAAACTATTTTGAGAAAAAAATAGACGATATATTTTACAACGTTACATAAGAGTAAAGCGGTTTTCAGTCCTGGAAGTAAATGAGTTATTTACTAATTTGTTTATTAAATAGAACAATTTGTGAAGATGCCAGTAATACTAGTAATAAGGGGTAGTTACTATAGTTGGGATATTCCATCACCTATATATGGCCTCGCCATGTTTACCTTGTAATGTAGTATTTTCTTCAGGTCACGTTGTCTAAAAGTAGTTAATAATAAAGGTTTTCACCTTTTTTTTTTTTCAAACAAGAAAAGTGTCCAGAGATATACTGAAAAAAATTTATTCCATAGTCGAGATTTTTGAACATATTCTTTATAACGTATTTGGATTTCATTTGTCTATTGGAAAGCATGAGTCGTTGAGACTTTTTCGTATATGCGTCTTTTCTGTGCCCCTTTCAATGTGTGAAAGTCAATTCACTTAGCCTTTAACATTTTCGCTTATTCCTGAAGCATCCAACAAAAGTTATTGCGGAATTGTAGGCCACTTGTGACATCTTTTATGCATTATAATTAGTTTTGCGTGTTTTACTATTGCTCTTGGTAGTTGACGCTTAATAAATATGAATATACGGTGCTTTCTCATAGTTTGTTCTGAGATGTAGAGCTTTTAGAGGGTGGGGGGGGGGTCAGAGGGCGTGCAAGCTTCAATTGAGGTAATTTTATTTTATCTACGCTAGAGTTTTTATGTACAATGTACAGACTACCAGCCTACGCTTTATTAGATTTTTCTCTTTCATTGATTTCTGTATTATTATTATTATTATTATTATTATTATTATTATTATTATTATTATTATTATTAGCTCTCTTTGCGTGTGTGTCCACACGGATAGAGTGTTTGATGCATGGGCTCTTTTATTAAAGATAATGTTCCTTGACTCTCCGGCTACTCCTCCACGTAAAGTATGCATTGGAGATAAGATTATGCTTTCATGTAATACATGAAGGCACCGTGTATTATATTAATGCTTTTTTATTCTTTGGATGCTTTGAAGTGCCATCCCTTAAAATACTTTTATCTTCGTCTTATTGACTATCAAGGCTAGAAAAACAGGCTAATTGCATATAAAAGAATATACTGGAGTGTTGGAGGAGTACTGAACCTCGAATTAGCTGATTAGAATGTCCTCCCACATCCTACACTAAAGCATGCTTTACGCCACGGACTCCCTTATCTACCAAGGGCTAGGACGGTTGCCTTCTTGCGAGGGACTTTGGTGTTGGCTGATGTAATCGCTACCCTGAGTGCATGCATGTGACAGGGTTATCTCCTGAGCCACGGTGACTATATTCCCACATCCTACACTATTGGGACCAAAATAAGCAAGGTGTATGGCTTCTGTTATCACTTGCTGTGTTATGATACTAGAGGAGCTAGTGAAATATTAGTGAAATATTAGTGAAATTAGTGAAATATAAAGTAATATATTTTTGAAATATAGTAATATATTTTTGAAATATAAAGTAATATATTTATTTGCTGTTTTTATTAATTTTCCTATTGTCCAATTTACAAGAATGCTATATAAAACATTGTAAGAATTACTTGTTTTATTGACATAATATTCACGCAGTGCTTCTTGTAGTAAACTCGAGTTTTAAGGTTAAATCCTTAATGGGGGTTGGGGAGGAGGTAGAGATATAGGGAATATCCCAAAAGGGAGTCGCTAATTGGGTATTATTAGTGGAGGGGGAGGAGGCGTACGACAGACGAGGAAAAGGAAGACCGTCTTTTGTTGGCGTTTGATGGATGACAGAGTTAAGTGCTTCTAATTGCTAATTACACAAGATGAAGACTAATATGTGTCATTAATCTGTTTCATATCGTATGTTGACTATGTTATCTTGATGCAGAAAATTGATTCTGCGAATTCAGCTTAAACAAGCCTCTGACCAAAGGCGTTTCTATATACAGTATACGTTCACTCGAATGCTTATATCTGATATACTTGTTATATTTTAGTATTTTCATCCTGGAATTTTCCGGTTTTGTGTCAGAATTACTGGTCTGACTATTCACCAGAGCCTTTTATTGGATTGTTAGCGGAAGGGAAGATGATGATGTGGAAGAGCTTTTCACTGACTCAAAGAAACAGATGTCTTAGATTTTCCTTTCAATTTTTTTTTTCATGATATGCATCACAGTTTATTATATACATCACTTACTACATGACATAGTCCTATATTTTATATTTATGTTAAGAGATTTTTCCTTACCCAAATTAAGTTACAGGACCGCGAGAGGAATAAACCCGATGGACGTTAATGAAGTCCTTACCTGATCCAAAACGTGCTTAGTGTGATTGGGAGAGATGTTAGAAAATAGAACGAACTTCATCATTGTTATGCGAGGTCAAGTATTGAACCAAATACTTTGTTGGAAGTTCGAGGAAGGAAGATTTTGTACTGAAGACGGGTCAGTAATAGGAAAAGAACGCGAGACATTGGACACTTCGGTGGGAAACATAATGCAATCGCAAATTCATGGACAGTTTTTTCAAGTTTTAAGATTTTGCCCCATTGATTAGAAAAAATATGTGGTTGGTACTATGGATAAAAGTAGACAAAACAAAGTTGTTGTAAGATATAAAATAAGAAAACAAAATTGTGAGGGTTACTATGGTCATGATTCTGTGCTAGGTCGATTATTACCAGTTATATGAATTGCAGGACGGTTAGGACTAGTTAGAATGAAAGGTATATATGATGTATTTGAGAAAAATGAAATGGATGCTGGTATTTTATGAACATTAATTAAAACTTATGAACCTGAGTATTAAGTTACAACGGGGAAACACTTTAGGCATTCCTTTCCACATCATCCCAGATGATGTAAAGGACTCCTCATCTTTTCAAGCATTTAAAAGGAAGCTTAAATTTTATTTTCTCAACTCACTATATAATCAATAACTGTAATAGATGAAAGAACACTATTTTACATTTTTTGACAGTTTTATTCTTTAGATGTATAAGTTTTCATAGTAATGCGAATTTCTTTTATCTATAAAATTTTTAAGTATCAGTAGCTCAGTTTTTGATATCTTCTTTGTGATTAAATTTTGTCATATTTTACTTCGTCATTTTTGATACTTTGTATCTAAATTTTATATATCATATTTTACTTTGTCTTTTTATGTTATTTTGTGACAATTTTATATATAATTTTTTACTTCATGTCTTTTATGTTTCATAAATCTCTTAATGCAACAGATTTTATTTTGTATATAGTAAGCTAGTCTAAATTTCAATACCACGTATCTTAATATGATTAAATTCTTAATTGATTCTTAGTATAGGAACTTTCATTCCTAACAATGCTAATGATTGTTTCAAGTTTTTAGACTGTTTCAAGTAACATGCCAACACTCGGACGGTATATACCTTTTACTGTAAATTATGAAGAATAACCAATGTATCTTTTGGCAATAAACTTTTTGATTTGATTTGTCTTTAGGATAGCTGAGAGAGAGAGAGAGAGAGAGAGAGAGAGAGAGAGAGAGAGAGAGAGAGAGAGAGAGAGAGAGAGAGAGAGAGAGAGGATAAGCGTTAGAGCTACGCAATGAAGTGGGGGGGGAGACCCTCCATAGCTGAACTATCAATTTTTATGGCAGGCGGGAAGATGGTGGGGGCGGAGAAAAGCTAACCGTCTTGCTTTTAAGAGAAAATTCTCTAGAGGAGAGCGACCTCGTGTAATAAGAACATAAGAATAGTGTAATAAGAACATGCCTACTGGCACACACGAGGCAGCTCCATTTTTGAATTGTATTTTCAGCATGTCTAACCTATTCTATTCTACTCTACTTATTTATTCTATTTTTTCTTTTTATGGTTTTTCTATCAAGCACTAACCTATTCATACCCACCCTACCTCTGTCATATGTCTATCTAATCTACATTTGAAGGTGTCTAAGGTATTGGCATTTACTATCCTACTAGGAAGCTTGTTCCATGCATCAGCTACTCTATTACCAAACCAATTTTTACCAATTTCCCTTCTGAACCTAAATTTATCAAGCTTAAATCCATTATTACGAGTTCTGGTTTGATCATGAATTTTTAAAACTTTATTAATATCTCCCTTGTTAATCCCTTTAAACCATTTATACACTTCAATCATATCCCCCCTAACTCTTCGCCTCTCTAGAGAATGTAGATTAAGTTTTTTTAATCTGTCCTCATATGGTAGATTTCTGATATTGTGTATCATCTTGGTCATTCTTCGCTGCTCCCTCTCCAAGGATTCAATTTCCATTCTATAATAGGGTGACCAGAATTGCACAGCATAATCTATATGGGGCCTAACTAATGCAAGATAGAGCTGCAAAATAACTTTTTCCGTCCTATTGCTAACGCTTCTTGAGATAAATCCTAAAATTCTGTTTGCTTTATTTCTGACTGCTGTGCATTGCTCTCTTGGCTTAAGACTACTACTCACAAGAACTCCCAAATCCCTTTCACACTGAGAACTCATGATTTCATTGTTATTTAGCTTATAACTAGTATTGTCTTTTATAATTCGGTAGAGGATCAGGTTTGGGGTAAAAGGAAGAGAAGGTTTAGGTTTACTATACAAGAGACGAAGACTCTAGGTAGTTAGTTTTTAGTTCAAGCTTTCTACATATCTCATTCTTTTACTTAACAACAACAACAACAAACAAACTTTATTTCCATTTCAATACAATGGGTATTCGTCAGCCAGGGCAAGCCCCAACCCCCCACTGTGGTGTCCAACCACAGCAGTTCCTGCCAGTAAACAGCTTAAACTCTCGGTCTTGGACGGGAACCGATCTTTCGACCTCGTGAATGCGAAGCCAGCGCGTTACCACTGTACTAGCCAGCAGGCTAAAAAAAAAAAAGCTTTGCTCATAGCTAATTAAAGTTAGACAAAAATAACTTCATATGCGGTATTTTCTCTTGTAAATAACGAGTCTTCCAGATCCTTCAAAAATAATCAAATTCGCTCTATTATTGCTGTAACTAAAAAAAAATTTCATCATAATTTTGACTCCCTCACACGTTGCATTTTTTTGTACGTCTGTTTCCCCTCTGTTGTCCAGTTTTCCTTTTTCTTTGCAATTTCCAGTGAAAACGGATTTCTTAATCATTGCGAGAAATATTGTATGGCCACCCTCATTTATTTCTATAGTTTTATTTTTATTCCCTGTCTAGGATATACGTACTGAGATCCCATTCACTGGTAGTTTGTCATATTTTTCAGCCATATAATATATCCCCAAGGAGCTAAGAGGAGTGATCAAAGTGTGCGTTGTTTTGGAGTGAATGAGTGTGCATTGGCTCAGCCATCCCTTATATGGGCCCATTGTTTATAAAGAAAAATAAACATGTCGCCCATGTGCAGCGGTGTTGATTTTGTAAATTGTTATATTATTTAATAAATTCCTCCTAGTTCAGTGCACGATCATGTAGGCTACGCAAGTTCTATTAATATTTTATTTATACAAAGCCAAATAGATTGTAATGTTTAACAATTGCAATATCACTGGGAGTGCCCATGTGACCGTCCCCATGAACAGTTATCAGAATAAAAAAAAATGTAGGCTACGCGTGAGTCAGCAGTGATTCTCTCTCTCTCTCTCTCTCTCTCTCTCTCTCTCTCTCTCTCTCTCTCTCTCTCTCTCTCTCTCTCTCTCTCTCTCTCTCTCTCTCTCTCTCTCTCTCTCTCTCTCTCTCTCTCTCTCTCTCTCTCTCTCTCTCTCTCTCTCAGCTTGTGGATGAAAGTCCATATTAGATATGGATTGTAGATCAGTTTTTACCTGATTGAGCCCCGTGTAACTGAACAGTGTGTATATAAGGTAAGATTCCAGTCCATTGCCTGTCATAATTGCAGTTTAGCATATGTAGGAAAGTCTGAAAGAACTTTGCGTTTAGAAGTCAGAATAGTAAACAGCTAATATTAGAAGTTCTTTTCTAAAAGCAGGATCATTTTATGGGTTGTGAGTTGAAGGGAAAAGTTCTATTATGAAAGGCATAGGAAAGGGACAGTGAGAACACAGAGCCTGACTATGTACCTACCATAAAGCCGGGGCTCTAACCCCCTCTCCTATCACGTGGACTTTGATTAGTAAGAAGTGGCAATAATCAGGTAGACCTATTGGAAATCACCGACCCTCCCCAGTTACTTGTCCACTTTAATCGGTAACTACATGAGTCAGTGAAAGCTAATCCAACCCCGAACTAGGATGGAAC
>JAXCGZ010015571.1:0-2500 GCA_037179515.1 Halocaridina rubra | reverse complement strand
CTATATTATTATATATACTATTCGTAACTTTAAGCAGTGCAGTTTCCGTCGAGAGTTTTGGTCTGAAACCATGTTGGCTAATCGTTAGTAGTCTATTTGATTCTAAATATGACATAAGTTGGCATGCAACAATTTTTTCTAATATTTTAGAGAAAATGGGTAGCAGGGAAATGGGACGATAGTTTGTCACATCTTCTCTGTCCCCCTTTTTATGCAGAGGTATTACGTGTGATATTTTCCAAGAGTCAGGAAACTTTTTAGTAACAATGGAAGTGTTCATAATAGTTAGAATATAGGATGCAATCATGGGTAGAGCATCTTTGATGAACTGAAATGGTATACCATCTGAACCATAAGAGCCAGAGTTTCTTAGGCTCTTTATGGTAAGAATTAGGGTAGCACAATCTATAGGAGTTAGCTTGAAGTACTCTCTTGTGTTTTCATTGGAAGAATTGTCATTTAAGCAATTACTCATATTCACTGAGTTGATGTTTTCTTGAGTTTTTTTCATATGTGTTTTTGCCAACGTTAGCAAAATAGTTATTAAAGTTATCTGCTTTGTCTTTCAACTCCGTAATATTTTCATAACTTTCCGAGGTACTCTTTTCATTTGGTATCATGCTTCTTATCACTTTCCATGTTGCTGCTGTATCATGTCTAGAGTCATTAAATTGTTTTTTGTAAAAGTCTTTTTTACTTACACTGATGAGAGATCTGACACGTTTCTTTTCTGTTTTATAACGTTCTCGGAGAGTCATATCATCTATTCATTTTTAGCTCTTTTTGTATTTGATTTCTGATTTGCATTGCCTCTTTGATGTCATTAGTTAGCCAGGGGGCTGAGGGGCGGGTTATTTTTCTTGTTACAATGGGTGCACAACTATCTAAGCATTCAAGGAAGACTTTTGTTAAAATCTCAACCTGCAAATCGACGTTATCTGTGTATTTAATTCTATTAAGTGCATTTGTGTTGTTGATTAATGTTTCACAAAAGATATCAGGGGAGTAATTTTTTAGACACCGGAATGTCTTGAGGAGAGGCTTCCTTTTCGGCTTGTTTATGTTTAGCATAGCAATGTTCAGCTCGTGGTCTGCAATTGGGCAGGGAACTACGTCCCAATAGGGTATACTTTCCACTTTATTTGTTATTATCAGATCTATAAGAGTCCTAGAATTAGGGGTTATGCGGGTCGGTTTTGTCACTATTTGTGTTAACTTCACAGTGTTGATCACCCTTTTCATTTTGTTATCTGCTGAGAGCAAGTCATCATTAAAATCACCAAGTATGTATATGGGTTTATGACGCACACAGATATTTCTGAATGTTTCTAGCAGATGATTGAATGAACTGGTAGGTGCTTTAGGGTGACGGTAAACACACCCTACAATGAAAGATGGAAGTTTCTGATACTGCACAGTGATCCATAAATCTTCGAGCTCCTCAGTTTTTTCTAAACCTGTGGTTATTTCTGATGCACTAAGATAATTTCTAACATAAATACAAACCCCACCCCCTCGGCCATGGTCATTGCGAAATATTTTAAACTCTGGGATATTCACATATTTATTTTCAGTTGTAGGAGGAAGCCAAGTTTCACTTACACAGAGGATGTCTATGTTGTAGTCTTTTGTTAGCATTATTATTTCCTCAAAATGAGCGAGCAGGGACTGAGCGTTCACATGTACTAATGTTACATTCTTACCATGTTTCATTGGGGTGGTATCCATAGTCATAGTTGTAGTTTCGACTGTGTGATTCTGCTGGGAATTCATCATTGTAGTGTGTTCTGGGGTTAGCCCATGGATCCTGGTGTCTGTACCTGCCGTTGGATGTGTAACGCTGGTTTGAGTACGTGCCGTGGTATGATCGGGCCTTCCCAAAGTTTGTATGCCTAGGTGAGTGTCTAGGGTTGTAAGAGCCATCACTCCAGGAGAAGTCTCTTGTGCGTGGACGGCGGTAAGAGAGGTTTGTATCGTGTCTCTTTCTGTAGTCCCGTGTATAGGGGATTGTTTCATTAGCTCTTTGCTGTTTATTTTGGTATGACTGTAGTTTGGGATATTTTGTAGAATACCCAGGTTGTGTCCATTGTTTGCCCCCACGAAATGGCTGGACAATTGTGCCTGTAGGCCATTGCTTCAGTTTGTAAGGCACATATTCAAATCCTTTCGATATCGTTATTGCAAAGGAAACCCAGTTTGGTTTGCGAGAAAGCTCCTTAATTAAGACTTCTTCAGAAGGAATGCCTTGATATATATATATATATATATATATATATATATATATATATATATATATATATATATATATATATATATATATATATATGCCTGATCTTGTTTGTGCTCATTATCGAAGTATATTTTAAACTGATTTTGTGTTATTCTACTGCGGTGTTCGCAACTAATGCCAGTTTGAAGTTTAGGGATTTTACAGCGGATCAATGTGTAAAGGAGTTGGCATCTTTCCTGTTACTGGTCTACAGTATATATTTTATATAAA
>JAXCGZ010015570.1:62500-64856 GCA_037179515.1 Halocaridina rubra | reverse complement strand
ATATGACAGAGGTAGGATGGGTATGAATAGGTTAGTGCTTATTAGAAAAAATCATAAAAAGAAAAACAGAATAAATAAGTAGAGTAGAATAGAATAGGTTAGACATGCTGAAAATACAATTCAAAAATGGAGCTGCCTCGCGTGTGCCAGTAGGCATGTTGCAGTGTCCTCTATAAAAAGAAAAACAGAATAAATAAGTAGAGTAGAATAGAATAGGTTAGACATGCTGAAAATACAATTCAAAAATGGAGCTGCCTCGCGTGTGCCAGTAGGCATGTTGCAGTGTCCTCTATTCTTATGTTCTTATGTTCTTATGTTTTTATATATATATATACACACACACACACACAGTACAGTGTATATATATATATATATATATATATATATATATATATATATATATATATATATATATATATATATATATATATATATATATATATATAAATATATATATATATATATATATATATATATATATATATATATATATATATATATATATATATATATATATATATATATATATATATATATATATATATATATATATATATATATATATATATATATATATATATATATATATATATATATATATATATATATATATATATATATATATATATATATATATATATATATATATATATATACACACACACACACACAGTACAGTGTATATATATATATATATATATATATATATATATATATATATATATATATATATATATATATATACAAATAAGCACATTACATATGTGAAAACATGAATAATTTTTTTTTACCCCGACCGGGACTCGAACCTAGGACTTATGATTACTAAGTCAAGGCGTTACCACTACACCACAGAAGGTTAAAAGGAATCCAACATTATAGCTTATATCTGCTATACTTAGGAATGAACGCATTCTAACTGAATGCCACTATGTTCATATTACAGATTCCCCAACCTCACTTGTGGCATCATTTTAGCATTTAATTCAATTCCCAATCTCATTCGGGCCATGAAATACAAATAAGCACATTACATGTATGAAAACATGAATCATTTTTTTACCCCGACCGGGACTCGAACCTAGGACTTATGATTACAAAGCCAAGGCGCTACCACTACACCATAGAAGGTTAAAAGGAATCCAACCTTATAGCTTATATCTGCTATACTTAGAAATGAACGCATTCTAACTGAATGCCACTATGTTCATATTACAGATTCCCCAACCTCACTTGTGGCTTCATTTTATCATTTAATTCAATTCCCAATCTCATTCGAGCCATGAAATACAAATAAGCACATTACATATGTGAAAACATGAATCATTCTTTTTTTTTTACCCCGACCGGGACTCGAACCTAGGACTTATGATTACTAAGTCAAGGCGCTACCACTACACCACAAAAGGTTAAAAGGAATCCAACCTTATAGCTTATATCTGCTGTACTTAGGAATGAACGCATTCTAACTGAATGCCACTATGTTCATATTACAGATTCCCCAACCTCACTTGTGGCTTCATTTTAGCATTTAATTCAATTCCCAATCTCATTCGGGCCATGAAATACAAATAAGCACATTACATATGTGAAAACATGAATCAGTGGCATTCAGTTAGAATGCGTTCATTCCTAAGTATAGCAGATATAAGCTATAAGGTTGGATTCCTTTTTACCTTCTATGGTGTAGTGGTAGCGCCTTGACTTAGTAATCATAAGTCCTAGGTTCGAGTCCCGGTCGGGGTAAAAAAAAATGATTCATGTTTTCACATATGTAATGTGCTTATTTGTATTTCATGGCCCGAATGAGATTGGGAATTGAATTAAATGCTAATATGAAGCCACAAGTGAGATTGGGGAATCTGTAATATGAACATAGTGGCATTCAGTTAGAAAGCGTTCATTCCTAAGTATAGCAGATATAAGCTATAAGATTGGATTCCTTTTAACCTTCTATGGTGTAGTGGTAGCGCCTTGACTTAGTAATCATAAGTCCTAGGTTCGAGTCTCGGTCGGGGTAAAAAAAAATGATTCAAGATTTCCCATATGTAATGTGCTTATTTGTATTTCATGGCCCGAATAAGATTGGGAATTGAATCAAATGCTAAAATGAAGCCACAAGTGAGGTTGGGGAATCTGTAATATGAACATAGTGGCATTCAGTTAGAATGCATTCATTCCTAAGTATAGCAGATATAAGCTATAATGTTGGATTCCTTTTAACCTTCTGTGGTGTAGTGGTAGCGCCTTGACTTAGTAATCATAAGTCCTAGGTTCGAGTCCCGGTCGAGGTAAAAGAAAATGATTCATGTTTTCACATATGTAATGTGCTTATTTGTATTTAACGGCCCGAATG
>JAXCGZ010015570.1:42500-60000 GCA_037179515.1 Halocaridina rubra | reverse complement strand
ATATATATATATATATATATATATATATATATACGCACACTCATTTTTCTGCACACTTTTCACTTTCTTCCAAAAATCTTTTTTTTTCCTTTCAAATTTCTCAGAAAAGCTATTACACTTTACCTTACTTCCACTTCTCTCTTAGCCTCCCTCACCATGTGCATCGCATACCTCCTTTTTACACCATATCTTTCATATGTCTCTACATTGCCTATTTGCAACCATACCTCATATGCCTCCTTTCTTTTCAGCCACTATTGCAATCACCTCCTCATGCCAACATTCACTACCTCACCTTTTACCTCCACGTGTTACCCTCCTTCCACACACTGCTTCTGCACACTTCGCATCTTCCCCCTGGAAACAACTCCATTCTTCTTCCACTCCCTCTACCACTTTCTCTTTCACTACATTTCACACATTCTTCAGATTAGCTTTACGTTCACAGTCTTTCTTTTTCTCATTCAGCTCACTTACTTAAAGCACCTCCTCCTCCTCTCTCGCTTCTTCTCTTCTCAACTTTTCTCTCACTAATATTAATCAAGAGAGCTATTTCCTATTTTCATATGTGTGGCGGTTTTTCACTAGCAGCATCTATTATCTGATACCAAACCTCTATGATCCGGGCTTTGGACCGACACCATATTCAATTGGCTGATTCCCAGAGTGGCTGCATATAAAATTCAGAGACTTATGTCTTCCCCTGGGGGTTGGAGTGGCAAGCAAGAATGCCATGTAATAGTCGAGCAGATTGGGCGAAACGAGGGAGGGAACTTGGATTCCTTCTCTTATTTTTCTCTCACATTTTTCCCATGTTCTTATGGGGCAACTTGCCTCTTGGAGAAGGGAATTGACTTTAGCTCAAAAGTTTTACTGTCGGATGCTCATTCTGGCACCAACCATTTACACTGGTCTGGGCTTAGGTCCTACCTTCAGTCAAGCTGGATAAGTAAGGAGGAATTTTATAAAGGAAAAACAAAATCTCGAAATGTAAAATAACCGAATCCATGCTCTTTCCAGCGCCAAGTGTGACCGCCTGTCAAGCTCATTTATTGTGGGATTATTTCACAGTCACGACGTTACGCACTATATGCCTCTCTCTCTCCTCTCTCTCTCCTCTCTCTCTCTCTCTCTCTCTCTCTCTCTCTCTCTCTCTCTCTCTCTCTCTCTCTCTCTCTCTCTCTCTCTCTCTCTCTCTCTCTCTCTCTCTCTCTCTCTCTATTTTCTTAAGTGTTATTATATGTAAAAGGATACTTTTAAAATAACTTTACTTGTCTTCCCTGTTTAGCTTGTTTTGATACCTATGATGATGATGATGATGATGATTCCCCAAGAGATCTCGTGTTTGCATTTTTCGCTACTAAAGCAAAGATATCTTTGAATTGTTTTCTTACCTAAGATACTGTCGGATGATGAAGGGGGGTCCCCCACTGATGGTAAAGATTTTGTGCCACTCTTTGTCAAAAGCCTTTTAAGAGATATATATCTACCATTCCCCTATTTGTGTCGCGTGTCCTTAATTAAGTTCTTACATATCATTAAATGTTTGCCGACTTAGGCCAAATAAAGGGCAGTCTTTCTTTTCCCTCCATGACATGCCACAAACTAAAAAGAAAAAAAACTCCAGATATGACAATAGCAAAATATATTCTTATATCTATATTAATTAGTCATTTTATTAAGGAAGAAAAAGGAGAAATAGCTCCTCACTTTGAGAGTGAAGAAACACATATTTCATAAAAAATTATGAATTATATTTTGCTACTACTACTACTACTACTACAACTATTATTATTATTATTGTTATTATTATTATTATTATTATTATTATTATTATTATTATTATTATTATTATTATTATTATTATTATTATTATTATTATTATTATCATTATTATTATTATTATTATTATTATTATTATTGTTATGATTATTATCATTATTATTATTATTATTATTATTATTATTATTATTATTATTATTATTATTATTATTATTATTATTATTATTATTATTATTATTATTATTATTATTATTTACACTGTTACTACTACTCTATTATTACTTCAACTAGTACTACTTCTACTTATACTACTACTGCTACTCCTTCTACAATAATTAATAATAATGATAAAAATAATAATAATAATAATAATAATAATAATAATAATAATAATAATAATAATAATAATAATAATAATAATAATAATAATAATAATTGTTATTATTATGATTATTATTATTATTATTATTATTATTATTATTATTATTATTATTATTATTATTATTATTATTATTATTATTATTATAACAATAATACAGATAACTATAATAATGATAATACTAATACTAATACTAATACTAATAATAATAATAATAATAATAATAATAATAATAATAATAGTAATAATAATAATAATAATAATAATAATAATAGCAATAATAATAATAATAATAATAATAATAATAATAATAATAATAATAATAATAATAATAATAATAATAATAATAATGATAATAATACTATTCCGGTGTTTACGTCACGCACTCTCATTCTTACCAAGGGTTAGGACGCTGCCTTCTTGCGAAGGACTTGTTTTGGCAGATGTAATCGTTACGCTGAGTGCATGCCCTTGCTAACCTCAGACCGTGATGGGGCGCAAACGCTTGACCTCAGAGTCAGAGTCGCGGACACTACCGCTTTATCATTATTATAATAATAATAATGATAATATTAATAATGATAAAAATAATAATATGATAATAATGCTGATAACAACAATAATAATAATAATAATAATAATAATAATAATAATAATAATAATAATAATAATAATAATAATAATAATAATAACAAAATTAATAAAGATAATATCAACAGTGTTATTAATAATAATAATAATAATAATAATAATAATAATAATAATAATAATAATAATAATAATAATAATAATAATAATAATAATAATAATAATAATAATAATAACAATAATAGTGTAGTGGTTAGATTTCATCCACCTATGCTCTATATAATGGTTAGCTAACTGATTTCAAAATCAAAATTTTCATAAAAAGTTGTCCTAATGCTGTGCTCCTGCTTCTTCCTTTTTACATATTCAATGAGTCAAAATGTTCGCTCAGACTGATGGAGTAATAATGGGTAATAACCCCATCTATGGGACCCTTTCTTCCAAAACCTTTTCTCTCTGTCATCATAAAACCACGCGCTTCAGTGACTGCCCTGCCCATTTCAAACCAGAATTGTAGCACAGATGATACATTCCTAGTTTATAAAACTCGAGACCAATGTTTTATTGGAAGCCTATGATAACTTCACCGGCTTTACCACTAAGTTCTCATCCATTCATCATGCTCAACGCCTGCAAAGATTTTGGAA
The DNA here is from genome assembly GCA_037179515.1 of Halocaridina rubra. Classification (NCBI taxonomy): domain Eukaryota; kingdom Metazoa; phylum Arthropoda; class Malacostraca; order Decapoda; family Atyidae; genus Halocaridina; species Halocaridina rubra. Next base: position 56,604 of record JAXCGZ010015570.1, on the reverse strand, counting down.
AGCTTTTTTTTATAGTATAAACAGGCAGTTGACTTAAAAAAATTAAAAAGCAAACAAATTGTTTACTTCTCTGTCTGTGCAGTTAACACGCTGTCATCTCCGAATCCAGAAAAAAAAAATAGAATGCGGTTTCGTATTTTGCCAGAAAGAAAAAATCAGGAGACTTCATAGAAATAAGCATTAAAATAATATGCACACATTTCACCTAAACTATAATCGGATCAAGTACAAATAATGACTCGCAACACATTGTAAAACCTCGTATATTGCTAGGTTAGGACAATTTACGGTTACAAAAGTTAGGTTAGATTACGGGTATAATTCACATGCTGGCAGTAGTTATCTTAACATAATTGTCAGCTGTGGAAACCGATCCTTGGTGGTTGTCGTTGAAAGCCGACCCCTACTCCTTCCTTCCTTCCTTCCTTCCTCACACTGGCACCAAGTGGGTGATCTTGCAGTCGGATGATCGGTCATCAGCGACGAAGACCCCCCCCCCAGGTGTAGTCCAATATTATATTATATATTTAACCGCTATTGCATTTGCTCTCTCTCTCTCTCTCTCTCTCTCTCTCTCTCTCTCTCTTGCCTTCCGCAAAAATAAGAATAAGATTCGCTAGTCGCATACAATTTCATGCCATCTCTTGGAATGCCTTTGGAATTAGACACTCTCCTAAACTCACTGCACTTAGAGCCTATGTTTATCATCATCATCCGCAGGTTATTTTCATACAAGAGGCTTTTCCTGGTGGTGCACCACCAGGGGAGGAGGCTCCTATGCTCACAGGGTATGTTTCATATGTGCATTATACCAGAAGAGGACTCATTACCTACATTCATTCCTCCATACCTCACATGCTCCTTGGTTCTTCTGCACAAGTTGATATGACCTTTCAGCTCTTTGAAATCACTGTCGGGAATGGTACTCTTCGATTGTGCAATGTCTACTCTGCCCCAGGTGTGATTAATCTACCAGCCCTTCCAATACCTACAGACAGTGGAATGATCTATATGGGGGATTTTAACGCCAGACACCCCGCCCTTGGTGACTCATCTCTCACTCCCAATCGCAGTGGCAAGCCTCTGCTCGACTACATCCGCCGCTACCGCCTCACCCGCTGGGATACTGGTGGTGCCACACACGCTCGTGGGGGTACTGTAGATCACATTCTCACAGCTGGCCTTGTGGTACCTAATGTCTCCTGCTCTTCTATCCCTTCTCTCTTTTCTGACGATGTTGCCCTTAGCCTGAAATACTCCATACTTCAGACTCCAGCTACCCTCTCCCATCACCGCACCCGCAGCTCTATCCCTCCCATATACTGTCCCACTTATATTTCCTTTATCTCTCACCTCCTTCCCACTTTTGATCTCCTTTCTCCAGACAGCTTATACAACTCACTGGTGGATTCTACACATGACTTCTACACGCATTATGTTCTCAGACCACACGTTCCACGTCGCCCTGAGGCCCATTCCTGGACTTTGGATCAGCGTATTGCCCAGGCGGAAAGGACAGCTGTGGATGCTGGACTCTCCTTTCAAAGACAGCCCACCCCTGACCACCTGCACCAATATCAGTTGGCGAGGGATGATCTGGTTGCCCTGCAGAAGTGTGTGCACACGGAGTATTGGCAGAAATTTACGGATAGTATTAACCATCAGACTAGCGCTGGGACTATGTGGCATCTTATAAGGAAGGCTGTCAAGAAGAAACCCACCTGTGCTCTACACCACAGTCCACTTGAGTACGCTCAGGACCTCATTACTACCTGGTCAGCGCAGTCACAAACTTGCAACCTTCCCGGGAACGTTCAAGAGGCACTCTCCACCCACCGCAGTGTTCGTAACCTCTGCCTAATGGGTGCATTACTACAGACGGATGAAGAGGATGACATCCCATTCACAGAGGATGAACTACGACGTGCTCTTGCTAGGATTAAGGCTACTGCCCCTGGGGAGGATGGTCTTACATATCAAGTTCTCCGTCTTCTTCAGAAAGTTCCTGGTAACCCCTTACTGCGGCTCTTCAATCTTTGCTTTTGCTTGGGGCATGTGCCCTCTGCCTGGACCAGAAGCACTATTATTCCTCTACCAAAACCTGGAACCGACAAATTTAGGCCTATCTCCCTCACCTCCTGCTTCAGCAAAGTGTTTGAACGCATCCTTCTTGCCCGGCTCATGCACCGACTACAGGATAAACTCTCCCCCAGTCTTTATGGTTTCCTCCCACAACGGAGCACACATCACTGCCTCGCTGAACTCTACACCCGTCTTTCTCCCACCAGTGTGGTCGCCTTCCTGGACCTCAAATCTGCCTTCGATATAGCCAACAAGGAAATTATTCTTGACCAGCTGGTGGACTTTGGAGTTCGGGGGAACATACTGAAATGGATACGGGGATATCTCTGCAACAGAACATCAAGTGTCCTTTTTAAAGGGTCGTATAGTTCCTATGAACGGTTTGAACTGGGTACTCCTCAGGGGGGTGTGCTAAGTCCTTTTCTATTCAATATCCTTATGCATCGTCTACTCTCCCTCCTTCCTGTCATCCCCGGTACTACAGTTACCTGCTATGCGGACGACATATGCATCCACACGACCTCAACTCACGACCTTCAGCACATGCTCCATGACTTTTACGTGTCTGCTACCTCCTGTGGCCTTATTATCTCCCCAGAAAAAAGCAGGATTTTTACTTCACGCAACTGCAGAGCACTGCCCGCATTCGCCATGGGTGGTAATGTCATCCCTCACTGCACACAGTACACGTATTTAGGTGCACCAGTCCGGATCACCCCAGCTATACCTGCTCGTCAACGAATTCATCCCTTTGTGAAGAGCCTTCTTGACCGTCTGGAGCCCCGCTTTGCACCTGTCAAGTGGCTTGCCAACAATGCTGCAGGAGTCTCCATCCCAGTGGCGAGGACCCTCTACATCCTACTACTTCGGTCAGTGGTTGACTATCTGTCTCCTGCCTTGTGTCAACTTCCTAAACCAGCTCTCGAGCCACTTGAAAAGTTCCAGAATCGAGTCATGAGATTTATCTTGGGATGTTCTCTCTCTACCCGTATTGTGAGTATGCAGTTGGAGCTCAACTTACCCCCTCTTGTGGAGAGGATTTATGCCAATGTGTCCTATTTTACTGTTAAGTGTCTTCACTACCCCTTTCTTGCTCCGTACTTCTCTGCTGTCATGAGGACGTCCCTTGATCCAGACGCACCCAGGCTCCCACTTCGAGCAGGAGGTCATAACCTTATCAGGGTGGTGAGTGACATTCTCCGTGGCCTTGACATCGACCTGCCAGTGCAGGCGGCTGTCCCAGATATACCACCCTGGCGTGTCCCCCTCCCCGCTGTCACATATACACCGACCTCGAAGGATGTCTATCCCCCCTTGCAGAGACAGTTAGCTCTGGAGACTATCGCTGATGTATCCACGTCTGTCCCTGCAGCACACCACGTCTATGTTGATGGTTCTGTGCAAGCAGATGGGAGGGCGGCATGTGCTGTGTTTTCCCCCACCATGGAGCCGCCTGTGCCGGCTGATTCATGGATTGGCCGTAGACTACCCACCTCGTCGAGCTCCACCTACTGTGAACTGAATGCCATCTTGGATGCCGTGACTCTCCTTGTTCGACGACGAGTGAATGGGGTAATAATTTGTGACTCCCAATCGGCCCTACAAGCCCTATCCTCGCCAAGACCTATCTGTGGCCGTGCTGTGGGAGATATACTATGTCGCCTCGCAGCCGCTCGGGATGCTTCTCTTGTTGTGTCATTTGTGTGGACTCCATCCCACATTGGGCTGACTGGCAACGACACAGCGGATCGTCTTGCCAAGGCGGCCTGTATGCTGGATGGGCATGCTGTGGACGCTGAGCCCTCCCTCCGATGCCTACGTAACATCATCTACTCAGCTGGGTTTGCCATGACGGTCCAGCACAGGGACACGGAGAGGGCCAACAGTGTGTCCATACAGCACCATGATCACTTCCTTCACAGTCGCTACAAGTATCGCAGACGCGGGTTAATGGTGCGGAAAAACAATGTAGTTAGTGCTCGGCTCAGAATGGGGTATCGGCCTTTATGGCAGGTCTCCCAGACTCTAGATATGCCACAGTACACCTCCTGTACATTATGCGACCGAACTAATGCTAACACTCTTGACCACTATTGTCTTCAGTGCCCCACAGTGAGAGATGTTTTACCACGAGGTCAGAACTTAATACAGATCTGCTCATTTTTACTTAATGATGACAACCTTGATGTTATTCTTGCTCGTTTTCCTCACTTTGGTGGCCATTAATTATATTGAATTATGCATATATTTTCTGTATGTTGCTGTATAATTCTGTTTGTGCATTCTGCGTTTCTCTGAGCTTTACTTTTGCATATAATGTACTCTGTGCTGCCATTCTGTGAGTTGTGTGTTAGTATGCAGCAATGTTTTATCAATATGTACACCTCCCTGTAAACCATGTTCAATTCTTGGTTTTATATCCATTTGAAGCATTATTTGTATGAACTCATGTAATGTCTGACGCCTTGGCGCAATAAATTAATAAAATAAAAAATAATCTCTCTCTCTCTCTCTCCTCTCTCTCTCTCTCTCTCTCTCTCTCTCTCTCTCTCTCTCTCTCTCTCTCTCACTCTCTCTTTCTTCCTGTATTTCTTACTAATCTCTTCTTTATTTCCATATAGAATATTTAGCATATTACAAAACCTGTTGTATATAGAGTGCTTTGTACAAATGTGTACATTATCATATACTGTAATTAAAAGCGGATGAGATTCTTTCTAATATCACGTGACAAATGTGCCGTGAGACAGACTTAGAGAGAGAGAGAGAGAGAGAGAGAGAGAGAGAGAGAGAGAGAGAGAGAGAGAGAGAGAGAGAGAGAGAGAGAGAGAGAGTACTGAGAAATCGTATCAACAACGACAAGCTAAAAATGTTTTGAATTTTTCTCTTCATTTTTTCTTTCTATAATTCTTCTTAATAATTCTATTACCACTAATACTATTACTGCTTCATCCATATTCCAAAGCCATATTTCCCCTTATAAGGGGAGTGACTGAGTCAAAGATAATACTTTGACTTATTGTGGGAAGTAAATACAGAGGATGGGATTCCCAGTCCCCTCGCTCCGCCCCATTGAGTCGACTTTTATGACATGCAGGGTAACACAGAGGAAGTATTCTTACCCCCTCCCTCAGGGGGTATAATATATATATATATATATATATATATATATATATATATATATATATATATATATATATATATATATATATATGTATATATATGTATATATGTATATATATGTATATATATGTATATATATATATATATATATATATATATATATATATATATATATATATATATATATATATATATATATATATATATATATATATATATATATATATATATATATATATATATATATATATATATATATATATATATATATATATATATATATATATATATATATATATATATATATATATATATATATATATATATATATATATATATATATATATATATATATATATATATATATATATATATATATATATATATATATATATATATATATATATATATATATATATATATATATATATATATATATATATATATATATATATATATATATATATATATATATATATATATATATATATATATATATATATATATATTGGGGTTTAGGATGGTAGAGTGTTGTTAAGATTCTGTTTTACTAAGGAGACTCAAAGTACCGAGCTCGGTTAAGAGCTCACAAACAGACAGGACAGATATTTGTACTTGAACACCCCATCACTTTTTACCATTAGTCGGTTAAATGAAACTCAGAATTCAACTTTCTTTTAATTTTGGAAATGCAATGACATTAAAAGAATTGAATTAAATTTCTCAAATTAAATTTTATGAAATGCTGCCTCGAATCCCGGAGGTGGTGAGCACGATTTCGTTTCCTGGCACCACGGACGTATGCCAAAACCTTGGCCTCAACTCGATGATTACCTCTGTCACACAGGCAGAATAGAAAACAGGACACTGCAATTTCAGAAACAGAAATGACACACTGTTTATAATGGGAAACTGAAAGCATGAGCACACATATAATGAGTTTCCAATATCATTTTACTGGATGAAAATATATTGGTTATTCACAGCTAACCAGAAATATTTATGCTACCATAATAGCATACAAAACCATTAATTCTTTACTTGTTTTAAAGGAAAACAATATATTCACAATAAATGAAGAATAAGCAAGACAAATACAGTACTGTATGTATTCCTTAAATTGTTTGTAACCACAAAAGCTGCAATGCTTATTACTGATTCACAATTAATATGGTAAAACACTCAATTTAGGGTAAAGGAAGAAACTACGAGATAAATACAGTATTCATTCACTTTTGGTTATCAAGAACTTTGCAATGAAGAAAAAGGGTGCAAAACCACCTTTTGAGGTATTTGCAACTTATAACTCAAAACACTTTATCCCCAACATATGAAGAATTAGCAAGATCAATACAGTTTGCATTCATTAAATTGTGGTTAACAAGAAATATTTGCAAAGCCAACAGGGCAAAACTACCTTTTAATTATTTGCAATTTGTATAGCAAATAGCTTTATTGACGAGATTTTGACGTAAAACACTTTATTTACGATGATAGAAAGAGGTGAAATGAAATTAGAATTTATTAGGAAAAGAGATAGATTTTTACGGGCTCATAACCAATCTTCAGAGGATGAGATTTTCGTTTATCACATTCAATGAAAAGAAACTTTTTAGGAATGTATATCAGCTGTAATTTCCAGGTTAAGGAATTAACTTTAGCATGTGAGATTCCAGTTTGGTAATCTACAAAATTTCGTGTGTATGGGAATGGAATCTGAGAATAAAAATCCATAAGATTTAGCCAGTAACGAATGTAACTAATTCTCGAAAATAAACCAATTTGCTTGACCCACGAGCTTTACCATACACTATCCCTCACCTTGTTGTGCTAGATGAATTCCTGTGAAGATGCCACGTAAATAAGGTTTGAAATAAACTTAGACTGCTCAGGCGAGATGTTGCCTCTTGGAAGATTGAGCGCCAAAGGAGGGCGTCTCATTGTCCCTCCTGGTGAATTCATCTGTAGGATACATTTTCTAGAGCAGTAACTGGCTCTGATACAATTTAAGGACTATTTTAGTGGTGGTCCTTGGCAGGCAATTATAGCAGAGAGGCAAGGGAGAGACAGTATTTTTAGGTGCAACAAGTGGAAGCAAATAAAATAAAACGAGAATAATAATGAAAAGTTAGGTTACTGGTAAACAATCTCCAGAATGTTCTTGGCTCGTAGCAGACGAAAAATAGGAGCAGCCTTTAAATCGGGACTATACTTCTACATGTACAAGAAGAGTAATAAGGTATATTTAAAATTAGCTATAAGCTAAAATATAAATTGCAAATAATCATAATCTGCAAAAGTCAGGAAGTGGGAATTAATTTTTTTAGTTAGAAAATAACAGTCAAGTTACTAAATTAATTAATAAGGCATCTAACAGCCTTTGGTGACTTTGAGCGAAACACTCTGTCACAAAGGCCCTTTCTAGAGAATATTGCTTTAGCAAAATTCTACTACAGGAGGCGAAAAAAGAACAGAGGAAGTTACTTTGACTTCAGTGTTATTATGAGGGATGAGATATCCTTCTCATGGAAAAGAACAAATGAACAATAAGAATGGGATCCACCACTGGAATATATCATACAATTAGGAAAAGTGAACAAGTCTTGTAAACAAAACATTAAATGACATGCAAAACATAAAAGAAATGTGATCAAATTCAAATTTCAAGAAAATTAAATCACAATTAGATATAAGTGAATATCAATATTTAAGTTTATGAATGCTTCACATGCAAGAAGGCAATAATATAATATACATAAAAAATACAGTATACGCAAATGTAAAATTTGAACCAAATCGTCATTAACATTGGCGACTGGATTTAAAACAGTTTCAGCTATTCAACACTAAACTAAAACGTTTCCGCCATGTTCTGGCTTTCAGAGTCCCACAAAGGGAAATATAAAACTACAATCAAAAAATTATTCTTCATCTTTTTCGTCTTCCATTAGGAATAACGTTTGTACGCTAAAATAAACAAGTACAGTACAGTATTAAAGACATAAAAGATAAACATACAAAATAAACAACACATTAGAGAAGTAATCTTTACCGACTAGTCAAATTTAGGCTAACAGCACCAGCTTCCTCATATGAGGGTAACGACCGTCGACTTAGTAGATCAGCAAGGTAAAGTGCCCACCTTTTCAGACGAGGATTTAGCTTGTCTGCAGTCTGTAAATATAGGAGAGGTCGGCGGTCGGTTCTCAGTGTAAAATGTTGGCCATACAGATGGACTTCAAATTTCTTTATGGCCCAATATGCAGCTAGAGCTTCCTTCTCCACGGTGGAGTAATTTCGCTCTGCAGGGCGAAGCCTGCGGCTTGCATATCGCACTGGAGCTACTTCTGCTGAGTTGTCTGATCGGGCTTGCAAGAGCATGGAACCCAGGCCTTCGTCTGAGGCGTCGGTCTGCAAGATAAATAGAAAATCAGGGTTCACCAGTTGTAATACTGGCTCACCCGCCAATGCTTCTCGGAGCTTGAAAAATGCTCTCTCCGCTTCATCTGTCCATTGGACAGGGGAGGTTTTACTTTGCTTCGAGGAGGTCATTTGCTGCAAAGGGGCAGCGATAGTATTAAAGTGTGGAATGAACTGTTGGTAGTAGCCGACACTACCCAGGAATGATCTCAGTTGAGTGACAGTAGCAGGTTTCTCCATATCCTTAATAGCTTGTACCCTGTCATGTATAGGGGACATAACTCCTTCTCCAACCACGTGGCCGAGATACTGCAATTGTGTGAAACCAATCTCACATTTGGAAGGCTTTAAATGAAGTCCATGCTGGCTCAGACGAGTGAGAACTCTGCGGAGGGTCTCGAGGTGTGATGACCAATCCTGAGAATGCACCAGGATGTCGTCTATAAAGCATGAAACATTGTCGAGATCCTGTAGTACTATCCTCATGAGTCTGCTGAAGCAGCCAGGGGCATTTACCATACCAAAAGGCATGACCCTGAACTGGTATAGACCATATCTTGTGGAAAAAGCTGTAAGAGGCTTGGTAGTCTCGCTCAATGGGACTTGCCAAAATCCACTGGCCAAATCCAACTTGGACAGGTAACGGGCTTGGGAAAGCAACGAGAAAATATGTTCGGCGTCAGCAATAGGCTCTCCATCAAAGATGGTACGGGAGTTAAGCTTACGACAGTCAAGGCAGAACCTGTGACTGCCATCTCGCTTACGCACTGCCAGTAACGGCGAACACCAAGGCGAAATGCTCTTTTCAACTATTCCGAGGCGGACCCAAGTGTCAAGATCTTCCTTCAGCCGTAAGGACAGCTGGTGGGGAAGACCATAGGAATGCCGAAATGGCTCTGGGTCAGTCAATCTGACATGATGCTCAAGGGTAGTGGTAATGCCTGGGAGGTAGTTGAAGACGTTCTCATAGTCCTCTAATAGCTTGTTCAGCGGTTCCCGTTGACTCGGTTTCAGTCTGGAGTTAATAATGCAATTACTCACACTTTCTTTTTGGTGTGTGGGAATGGCAGGATCCTTACCATCATCAAAAGCTAAGCTTATGTCTTCAATTGCAAGGGCGGTGGCTGTGGCCAGAGGGGCTTCTTACGAAAAACTCCACTCCCGTAAGTCTATCTCCACTGCAAGGGTGGAGTATTCCAATATAGGAAGTAAGGGGTGGCTATAATGGAGCACCTGTGTTGCTGCAGCCTCGGAGGTTCTGTTGATGCTGGGGGCATCTATAGGGGTTGCTGGGAGCACCAGCGCAGGATCCCTGAGGGCCTCCGGGTCCTCACAATAAAGCTTCAGCTGGTAAATGTGGTATTTCCGGTTATTGCCATCAACATTTAGCACATAATTGTAAGGGGTCACCCGGTGTACCACAGTGTACGGTCCTTTCCAGCATAGCATTAGCTTCCGGGTATCTGTTGGAAGAAGTAACAGAGCTCGATCTCCGGATGTCAGGGCACGACGCCACGCACGCTTGTCAAAGAGGAGCTTGGCAGTCTGCTGGTGACCCTTAATGGCTAATTGTGCAGTTTTCCAAGCCTTTTTGAGGTGAGACGAAAACTTCAAAATATACTCATGAACGTCCCTATCGTCATCTTTGATGGTAGGTGAATCCCAACATTCTGCCAAGAATTCTACTGGGCCTCTGACCTTATGACCATAAATCAGCTCGAAAGGCGAGTATCCAGTAGTGTCATGGGGCGTGTCTCTGAAGGAGAAAAGTGCAGCAGGGACGTACTTGTCCCACTGCCTAGGTATATCTATCACTAGCTTGCGCAAACATCGCTTCAATGTCCCGTTATAGCGTTCGCATGCTCCATATGATTGGGCATGATAGACACTTGTACGAATATGCTTCATTTCTAAAAGGTTACAGAAAGTCTCAAAGTGCCTACTTGTAAACTGACTTCCATTGTCAGAAGTGACCTGCTCAGGAAAGCAAATCCTGGAGAAGATTTCAAATAGGGCATGACCGACTGCTTCAGTTGTGATAGAAGACAGTGGCACTGCATCTGGGTACCTTGTTGCCAGGTCAACATATACCAGGAGGAATTGTTTCCCCGTGGACGAAGCTGGATTAATAGGACCTAGTATGTCAATAGCGACCTTGGAAAATGGCTCCATTGAGAGCTTAGTTATCCCCAGGGGAACTTTCGGTACCGGTGCCGTTGAGGTGGATTGACAGACAGGGCAGGAGCCTACATATCTGTCTACCTCGGTGTACATGTTTGGCCATGCAAAAGCCTTCTGAAGGACGTGCCGAGAGTTTGCTTTGCCTCTGTGTCCACTCAGAGGTAAATGGTGTGCCACATACATAGCCTGGCAGTGCAACGAAGCGGGCACCACCAACTGTTTAAAGGTGTGGCCATCTTTAGTCACATGCCTACGAAGTACTCCATCTTCAAGGGCGTAAGTGATCTGGCCTCCTCCTCTCACCGTGAAGGTCCTTCCCTCCGTGGCCTGCTGCATCCAGCGTTTGAGGCTGGGGCACTCTTGCTGCAATTTGGCAAAGTCTGGACGGGACTTCAATGGCTCGAGAGGTGCATCATCTGGTAAAGGAGGGGTAAACTCTCCGTGTTCCACATTACGTTTACTAACTGCGGCAGACTCAACGGAGTCAGTCGGAGAATCGTCCATATTCTTGGCATCGAGGCCAGGAGTTGCTGCTGAAATGGCTTCATGTGACTTCCCCCGAGGGAAGTTATAACGAGAAATGTCCTTATGATAGAGGTCGGCCTGGAAAGTAGGAACTAGGTTCAGTGCACGACCCATCAAAACAGGGTACATAAGCCCAATCATTGCCACAGCTGGGGCTTTTCCCTTGTAGTATTTGCAATCCAGGTTAATGACTCAGCAGCGTCGTATTTGGGGTGTTCCTTCAGCAACCCGCACACGAACGACTTCGCCGGTATAATCTTCATCCCTGAGGAATCTCTCGTCAACAAATATGCCATTGGCCCCTGTGTCGAGGGCTATCTCAACTTCCACACCATTTATAGTTCCTAGGCATTTTGGGATCATTTCCAGATCATCATGTTCGATGAATTCCACATTGGCAAGTTTGTGTGGTGGTTCCTCGGCATTGTCCTCATTGGCCCTTTCTGGCCCTGTTTCCACAATAGGGGCTGAGTGAGTGGCCAGACGGCTATGTGGGCCACCGCTGTGTGAGGAAGCGTGGTGGCTCTTAGAGTTTGGCTGAAAACCCTGGGAAGGTGGAGCAGAGTAATGGCCTTTGCCTCTGAACTTCTGAGGCTTAGGTCTTACCGGGTCATCCTTCTTGAGTGTGGGTGCATGGCCGTAATAAGGCTTAGGAGTGTGAGGAGGAGGAGGAGCTGGACGATTGAAGTTCTGCGAGAGGCTCTTGTGCTTCCCGTTCCTGTAATCTCTATTTCCGGATAAAGGACTACTGTCTGGGATTCCCGCTCGAAGCCGAGCAAGCGCAAGCTCATGTTCACGTTGTGCTTGTGCCTCCTCACATTGTGCTTGTGCCTCATCACGTTGTGCTTGTGCCTCATCACTTGCTCTCTTCTCCAGCTTATCTCGGCGTTCAACCATCTTCTCATTCGAAGAGTTTCTGTCTTGGGGAAAAAACCGTATCTCTCACCCCTAGCAATCACTATGTCCAGGTAACGCTCCTCATCGAATGTTTTGATGTTTTCCATGTTTGTTTCCTAAACAGTCAATAACGAAGTGCCAAATCAACCACAAAAAAAAAACAAATCTCTACAATACAGTAGTAGAAAACAAAAATAAAAGAACCACACAACACCAAGGAGAGAAAAAAAAAATTCAACACCACAGTTCAAACTTAAACGTAAAAGTGATCTCAAAACCTCACCATAAAAGCGACTCAAAATACAATCAAGTGCAACAGCAGCAAAATGTTGCAAAACAGTGCATGAAACACTGACAATACAGAATGGCAGTCGTGCCTGCTTAACAGCAATACGTGGCAGTACCTGCAGTTATGGTGCAAATGAAAGGAATGAGCAACACAATCAAGTGCAACAGCAACAAAATGTTGCAAAACAGTGCATGAAACACTGGTAATACAGAATGGCAGTCGTGCCTGCTTAACAGCAATACGTGGCAGTACCTGCGGTTATTGTGCAAATGAAAGGAATGAGCAACACAATCAAGTGCAACAGCAACAAAATGTTGCAAAACAGTGCATGAAACACTGGTAATACAGAATGGCAGTCGTGCCTGCTTAACATCAATACGTGGCAGTATCTGCAGTTATGGTGCAAATGAAAGGAATGAGCAATAACGAATTTTACCGACTAGCACCCAGTGCCTGAGAGTACAAACAAGTACAGTAAAGCGGTCGTGCCTGCGTATGAGCGCGTATATGGCAGTACCTACAAATAAAATGTCGTAAGTAATACGAACAAGTACAGTATAGCGGTCGTGCCTGCGTATGAGCGCGTATATGGCAGTACCCACAAATAAAATGTCGTAAGTAAAATTCTGGAGTGTTACCAAAAGGGTAAAGAACCTATGCAAAATACACCAACGATAAGCTAACAGCTTACTAGGCAGCCAGATTACACATTTCTACTAGTAATGAGAAAATTTATTTTCAAGTGACAACTCAGACACATGAAAGGCTTAGCCTAGGCTCGATAAATGACACCAAAATTTTTCTTCCAATCTATGAGCAGTCAATGCTTGAATATAAAACACAATTATATGCAAAAATACTTAATATGCTTTCTCCCAATTCCTAATTCCCAAGGAAATATAAACAATTCTTAACAAGTATCACCCTTTAACGGATATTTAAAACAAGAATGCTTTAAACTCAAGCTTATCACGCAAATAAATGAAATTTTAAATAACACGTCTTCTCGTCATGCAAAATTTCTTAAGTCTGTTACCACATAATCTCATGTAGATTTCCTGAAATATTGTTTACCACATGGGAAACAAGAAAATATTAGTTACCATAATTAATATTGAAAATAAAGAAAAATTTCTTATCCGCAACGTCTCTAGCGCGAAAATTTTCATGTGCAGCCTAAGATTCTTTCATTTCAATAATCGAGCCAATGGCAATCGGGTTTCATGTGCAATGTTAAAAAGCAAAATAAAAAAAATTTATAAAATCAGTCTGTCTGTTCGGGTCCCTGTTCGGGCGCCAATCTTGTTGGGGTTTAGGATGGTAGAGTGTTGTTAAGATTCTGTTTTACTAAGGAGACTCAAAGTACCGAGCTCGGTTAAGAGTTCACAAACAGACAGGACAGATATTTGTACTTGAACACCCCATCTCTTTTTACCATTAGTCGGTTAAATGAAACTCAGAATTCAACTTTCTTTTAATTTTGGAAATGCAATGACATTAAAAGAATTGAATTAAATTTCTCAAATTAAATTTTATGAAATGCTGCCTCGAATCCCGGAGGTGGTGAGCACGATTTCGTTTCCCGGC
>JAXCGZ010015570.1:32500-37500 GCA_037179515.1 Halocaridina rubra | reverse complement strand
TTTGCATCATCTGCAAACATATTCATGAATGAATTTACAGACTCTGGTAGGTCATTTACATATACAAGGAACAAAAGTGGCCCTAAAACTGAACCCTGTGGAACTCCACTACTAACTCTTCTCCATTCAGACAATGAGTGTCTTTCTCTAACCCTCTGTTCCCTTCCTTCTATGTAAGTTTTTATCCATTCCAAAACATTTCCACCTATTCTAGCCATTGATTGCAGCTTCCTAATAAGTCTCCCATGTGGAACAGTGTCAAAAGCTTTCTGGAAGTCTAGGAATATGCAATCTGCCCAGCCCTCTCTTTCCTGTAAGATTTGGCTTACCTCATCATAAAATTCTAATAAGTTTGTTACTGTTGATCTTCCTTCTCTGAAGCCATGTTGCCTCACTGACAAAAAGTTGAAGGATTCCAAGTGAAGAGAGATATGTTTCCTTAGTAGTTTCTCCATAACTTTGCAAACTGTGCTGGTCAAGGAAACTGGTCTATAGTTCAGAGCCGTATCCCTCCTTCCCTTTTTGAAGATAGGTAGCACATTTGCTTGTTTCCAGCATCTTGGAATCTCCCCCGACTCCAGTGACTCCTTAAATATGATACTTAGTGCCACTGATATTGTGTTTGCGCATTTTTTTAAGCACATGAGGGGATATGTCATCAGGACCTGTAGCTTTATGAACATCTAAATCCATCAGCACTTTGCATACCTCTGTGGCTGTAAGGTTGATGTTCTCTAATACCGGCCCTTGAGCTTCTATCACTGCAATCTGAGGGGTGGGGTATTTTCTATTGTAAATACTGACTGAAACTCCTTGTTCAATTCTTTGCAGATCTCTTCATCCGTCTCAGTGATGCTTCCATCCGCTCTCTTTAGCCTTAAAACCTGTTCTTTTACCTTCAGTTTTCCTCTGATAAAGCTGTGGAAAAGCTTGGGATTTTCTTTAGCCTTTCTGGTGATGTCCCTCTCATAGTCTCTTTCTGCCTCTCTCCTTTTACTTAGGTAGTCATTTCTTGCTCTTTTGTAGGTTTGCCAGGCATTTATGTTTTTTCTCCTCCTATACCTTTTCCAGCATTTGTCTCTCCACTCCTTAGCTCTTTTACACCCATTATCGAACCATTTCTCTCTGGCATGAATTACACCTACTTTGGTGACAGGTATGCAGCAATCTACTATCTTCCCATATTTCTCACAAAAGATGTCATACATTTCTTGTACAGATTTGTTATAAAATAAGGTTCTCCAGTCAATAATTGCAAAAAGCTCATTCATTTTGATGTAATCTCCTTTCGGATAGTTCCTCCTCATGTCCTCAGTGCCTCTACTCTCAGGAAGAATATCTTCAATGATATACTCCATCAACAACACACAGTGGTCACTCTTTCCAATTGGTGGTTTATACTCAATTTTTTCAATATCCAACACATTATCTGTGGACACTAGATCAAGTAGTGATGGCTCATCCCCACCCCTGGCCCTTGTTGGTTCCATTACATGTTGGTGTAGGAAATTCCCTTGTACACAATCTAGGAATCTTTCCCCGAATGAGTCCTCACCACTGTGTGGGTCAAGATTTATCCAATCTATCTCTTTATGATTAAAGTTTCCCATAATCAAAATCCTACATTTTTTTTTCCCGTGCCATGTTAACAACTGAGTTTATGACTTCAATAGTACCTATATGACTTTCCTCATAAACTTCAAGCCTATTTTGGTTCCTTGGTGGGTTGTATACAACAGTTATTATAATGCTCTCTGACCCAGTATTTATGCGAGCAACAAGAAATTCCTTGAACTCACTTTCTATAGCCAGGTTTATTTCTTCAACTTGAATCCTTTCACTTATGAGCAGTGCTATCCCTCCACCAGTCCTCTCAGATCTTTCAACCCTTAGTATTCTGAAGCACTTAGGAAAAACTGTGACACTGTTTATGTCCTCACTCAACTTAGTCTCTGTAATTGCTACTATATCTGCCTTACTGTTGTGAATCCTATCTTTTAATTCTACTGCCTTACCAGCTAATCCATCAGCATTTGTGTATAACAATCTTAATGAGGCCCCATCCCCTGATCTTCTGTCATTATCTTCTTTATCTCCCCTTTGTCTGGAAGAACTCTGTAACGAAAATTTTTCTTCTGTTCTTCATTTCTTTCATCATTTAACCTTCTTGCCTCTTGCAACAAGTTTTTGATCTTTCCCATCTCTTCCTGTGTTCTGTATTGTCTAACGAACACTTCTTTGAATTCTTGAAGGTCTTTTAGACTTTTTTTTTCTCAACAATATTTCCCTACATGTTTCACCTCTCTCAAAGGTTACTTTTGTTGGTCTCGGCTTTCCTTCCCTCGAATATTTACCTAGTTGGTGTATGTTTGCAATATCCTCAGGACCACAAACTACTCCAAGCTTTCTTATCAGGTCTACAACCCTAGCTTTATTTTCTTCAAGTCTCCCCTGCCATGTTTGCTCCTGGGATTCACTTATGCCTGAGATTACCACTGTCTTCTCCTTATCAAGTGCCTGTCTGATGAGTGGGTTTACCCTTTCCATCACAACATCTTTCATTTTTTCGATTACTGTCTCTTTATAGTCAACTGTTTGTATGTTTTCTAGTGCCAACACCTTTACAGCCTCTTTTACTGCCACATTCCCCTTTAGTGCATCAGCAAAGGAAGTTTTCATGGCATCATTTTCCATATTCAGCCCCTGGAGCTCTTTTCTGAAGTGTTCAATGTTTTCCTTAATCTGGACATTCCAAGCAGCAATCTCGTCTCTCTCTGAAGAGAGCAGTGAACTAACATCTAATTCCTTTAGGTTGTCATTCATCTGTTTGTTTTTATCTTCTTGTTTATAAATTCTAGATTCTAGTTGAATCTTTTCCCCTTCCAGCTTCTTTATTCTTTTTTCTAGTTCCTTTCTCTCCTGCCCTTGTGCTTTATTTGCTTCCTCCAAAGATCTTATTTGCTCTCTGAGTGTTTCATTCTCTTTCATATCTTGATCCATATTCCGAATTTTATCATCAAGGCTTATAACCATTGCCTCTAAATTCTTGATTTTCTGTTTAAGTCCCCTAATGGCTACCCCTCCTACCGACCCATGGATGGGAGAGGCTTGGGACAGAGATGGCGTCATTTTTATGTTCTCCCTCTCAAAGAATATAGAAAGAAGACGAGAAAGAGGAAAAAAAAAGGAGAAAAACTTTTAATTAAGCTTCACACAGAATTTTTATATCTCCATATAAGTGCTATTTAGTGACTCAGTTTATCTCTTTTCTGGTAACACACATATTAACTTAAAAACTTGAACATGGTAATTTAGGGATAAAAAGAAAAAGAAAAACAAAGTCAAACCTGAAGGAAAATTCGAATTTGTGTTTGAGGTGGCACCCACCTGTTTTTGCTATATATTCTTCCTAACTGATAAACTCACTTGCTAACCAAGATATGTTATCACAGGATTAGACTTTACATTTAACTCAATATATATACAAAAAATAGTAAAAGAGAAAGCTAAAAGAAAAGCAAAAAAATGAAGAAAATAAGACAGCTGTACTACTTGGCAACTTAACTCAGTACTGTTGACAGGTGGATATTTGGTATTTTTTTTTTAATTATTCAATTATTTTGTGTGTGTATGAATATATATATATATATATATATATATATATATATATATATATATATATATATATATATATATACATGTATATATATATATATATATATATATATATATATATATATATATATATATATATATATATATATATATATATATGTATATATATATATATATATATATATATATATATATATATATATATATATATATATATATATATATATATATATATATATATATATATATATATATATATATATATATATATATATATATATATATATATATATATATATATATATATATATATATATATATATATATATATATATAAGTGGACGGGGCGGGGGGACTAGGAATCCACCCCCCTTGTATCAACCTCCTGCGAGACGTCAAAGAAGAAGGGGAGTAGAGGGGAGAATAACTTCTCCCCAAACTCTAGTTTTGGGGTATCTAAATGTGCGTGGTTGTAGTACGATAGAGAGCAAAAGATGTGAGATTGGATATATGTTTGGAAAGAGGAGGATGGATGTATTGGCATTGTGTGAGACGAAGATAAAAGGAAAAGGAGAAGTGGCTTTTGGTGATGTGACGGGTAGAGTGTCTGGGGTTGAAAGGGGGAGAGCGAGAGAAGGTGTGGCATTATTACTGAGTGAATGGATGGTAAATCAGGTAGTGGAATGGAAAGAAGTGTCATCTAGGCTGATGTGGGTGAGGGCTAGGATAGGAAGGGAATGTTGGGCTTTTGTTAGTGCGTATGGGCCAGGATGTGAGAGAAGTGAGGAAGAGCGGGATGAATTCTGGAATGAGTTAACTAGATGTGTGGATGGTCTGAGTAGAAGGAACTATGTAGTTGTGTTGGGTGACTTGAATGCCAGAGTGGGTGATGAAGAGATAGAAGGTGTTGTAGGAAAGTATGTTGTACCAGGTGGGAATGAAAGTGGCGAGAGACTGTTAGATATGTGTGTGGAGCAAGAGTTGGTGATAGGTAATAGTTTATTTAAGAAGAAGTTAATAAATAAGTATACATGGATGAGAGTGGCAAATGGAAGAGTGAAAGAAAGAGCATTGATGGATTATGTGTTGGTAGCAAAGAGCATGATTGGTAGAGTGAAAGATGTACATGCATTCAGGGGTATGGCTGCTGGGATGTCTGATCATTTTTTGGTTGAAACAAAAGTGGTAGTAGCAAAAGAGTGGGGAAATAGTGTGGGGGGATGTAGAAGGGAAAAAGTGAAGGTGGAAGAGTTGAAAAAGCCAGAGAAGAGACAGGAATATCAGGACAGGTTGAGAGTGGCATATGACAGGGTGAAAGAAAGAGAAGTTGGGGAGTTAGGGGAGGAATGGGGGTTGATGAAAGAATGTTTTGTGGGACATGCAAG
>JAXCGZ010015570.1:0-25000 GCA_037179515.1 Halocaridina rubra | reverse complement strand
GTAGCTCTGAAGGAAAAAAAGAGTCCTTCCAAGTTCATCTATCTTACAACCATATATTATATTTAACTATCGTAAATATGTTATGTGCTTCAAGGCTAAAGAAAATATTCACTCAAAAAACTCGAACAAATCACACCTAATAGCTGTAAAGCATAAAATATAATTTGAATTTTAATGACAACCACATAATTATAGGAGCAAAAAATAAATGCAGTAGTAAAACCGAGCACATTCCGCTAAACCAGTTTGCTCGTGTGCGTGCATGCGTTATAGCGAGTTTTTAGGGGGGAGGTGGAGGTAGGGAATTGAGAAAAGACCATAAACAAAATGTTAGAAAATTCCTCAATATTAGTCTCATTGTATCCTAGAATTCTAGTAAAACTATAAAAAAAAAAAACAGAAAAAAAATGGAAGAGCTTTTGAAGATTTATCGTCTGTACTTATGAAAAATATAACCTTCAAATTACGAAAAGTTGTCTTCTTAGAATAAAAAGGTTTTCATTTGGGTTTAAACCTATTTTGAGGATATCTTGCTGTCGATCCAACCAGTTCTTTCATCAACCAATCCCATTTTCTTCTTCTTAAAATAGAGATGTTTTATCTGATGCCAAAACCTTTAGAGGATGTCTCGCCTTTATGGCGAACTATGCCTTCATCAGCCGAACAGAATTTCCTCTTTCTTTTCCTTAAAAGATAGCTCATGTAACTGGTGCTAAAAACCTGTTCAAGAACATCCAATATAATATGATGCTAAGGGTGCATCCACACGTGCCCTCCAACATGTGCTGGCAATACGGTTTGCAGCATGTCAGATTGCACGATGGCAACACCGTGTGGACTGGTGTGTGCTAACAAGTTAATGATCATGTTGACAGCATATTAGTAGCAGAGGTGAATAGCAAGTCCACACATGGCAGGATAGTGGCCAGCATAATGTCAGCTGATATATCCCTCCAGGCATCTGCCTTTTTTATCTTGTTTTAATAATCGGTGCACGTCGCATCCCATAATGCAGGGTGTGACCAATATAGGCCGATTATAAGTGTTGCTTGGTCCCTCATCCAATCCATTCGCACTTCTCTCCACTGCACACAGCTAGGTTGTGATGCACGGGTAAAATGTTAGTTTCCACGTAGCCTGGTCCACACCACTGCTGCCAACATGCTGCCAGCTAGTGGTACCAACCTCTCGTGGACGCGACCGTTAACAAACTTGTTACCGGTTTGTAAGTAAGCTTACTATGTACTTGTTGCCAGCAAATGTTCAAGGGCACGTGTGGGCTCGCCTAACCTTAACAAGCTGGTAACAAAGGGTTAAGAACACTTGTTGGGTAACGTTTGAAAAATCTTCATTTGTGCTTTACTCGTCATCACGGAAAGATAGTTCGTGGGACTGTAGTGTCTGTTTACAAGTATTTAACATTTATATCTGTGTTCGTATTTAAGCTGACCCGAAAACGCAATAAAAATCCTGAAATCCTGTGCTAGAAATAATGCTAATAAATCTATTGTGTAGATAATTTTGGCTTGTTTTCCGCCAGTACTGTGGTTTTTGGCAAGATCGGATGCAAAGTGAGAGCATTGTAAAGTAATCATATTATGTAAAGTTTCTTTTTAGGATTTGGTCTCAGTATAATTGTGCAATTTTTAAGTAACTGATTCAAAGCGTATTGATGGATGGACATCACCATGGATTTAGTTGTGTGTTCTTTACCCCTTGTTTGTTATACGAGATATCGTCTGAATATATGAAATGATGATCGTAAGGTAATTGCAAATTAATATACACTTTTTTTACCTTAAAGAAAAAAAATATTTAACAGCAATTGTTAGGTAAACATGGTAGCAAACTATGCCTGTACTTGTGAACCTGAAGTCTATCACTGATTTCAAGAATGGCTCTGTGAGTTACTCTAATTATATTCCAAATGAAATTGAATAATTTGGTCACTTCCATCGAAAATGAGTTGCATTTTTAATATGTAATCCCCATATCTAAATGGATATGATTATCGAAATGGATTGTTTTACATTGAAAATCAAGAAAAAAAATCGGCGTCGAAGTCAATAATGGGAGTGAACTTTACAATAAGCTTCCTAAATGGGTGGGAAAGAGAGAGACACCCCATTCATAACCTACGTTAATCATTGCAGGTCGGTGCGAAAAGATAGGAGTTATTCTGTAATTTAGGAAGAAAAGAATCTTTGACTATCGTATACCAATAACATCAAATAAAGATAACGATCCTCAGTACAGTATATAACCCGGTAAATTGTTAGGATAGGTTAGGTCAAGTTAGGTTATATTACTAGGTTAATGTCTAATCTAACCCATACTAATTTAACCTTACCTAACCATTGACGAGGTTATGTCATGTACTGGGAGTGGTTAACCGTACTTGATCCCAGAAATATGTTCAAAGTTTCATATTGGTGTTAAAATATATTTTTTTTTATGTTTCGGGAGGGAATCAAGAGATGGTGGACAAACCTCGTCATATTGATGTGTGTATTAGAAGGGAATATATTTGATATTCATGTTGCCAACACACCCCCAAGTACTAACGGTATGAAGACGGTGACCGCGGTAAAGCTGTGGTTTAATCACTACACAGGGAAAGACAGATTCGCTCTCGAACCCTCAGTGGGGCTTTAGGATGGGCATCCAAACTTTATCTTTTCAAGCTCCAACCTGTGCCCACCCCTATAGTGGGAAATAAAGGCGACACATGAAACAGCAAACTAATAATTAAAAGGAAACTTTCCACTTCTTGGCACTTTCCCAATCACCATTTCTGTCCCATATACAAATCAAAACTTCATTATAATCATATTTTAATCATAAAACGTATAAGGCTAAATTAACTAGTAAGCATGTATCGATTCCTAATGACCACAATATGACCTTGATATAAATATAATTTGATTCCTCTTCATAAGGAATAATAATTGTTCTCTCGCTTTATTTCGAGTCTAAACCATCCATAAAAAATTTGTTTTACACGTTTTAACAGAAATGAAAATCTGTAGCTTTAGGGTGACACTATTGGTCACTTCAAATTGTAAACATTAAATAGCCCTCCTCACAAGTAGTCCCGTCCCATGCCTAGAGGCATTTCTGAATGTGAGTGAAAGCAAATATATTGGAGCTGAGGGATTAAGGCCTGATGCCCTTCCTATAGCACCGCGGTGGACTTGAAACTGAATTAGTCTCTTTAAGTACTTGTACGTTCAACCCATGTGATCCCAAGTTGTAAATGAGTGAACTTGTCGTTTCCTTTTGCTAGGCAATTATAGATTATCATGTTTATGAAGAGTATTTCTGATATTGAGGTCCATGAAAAACTTTCTCATAGTCACATAGCTTGGGTTAAGCTGGTTCGGTTAGACAAAGGGCGTCTGGGTGGTGAAATCCCCTCCCCCAGCTAGATGATGCCATCGTAAAGTTTGCTACTATAATTAATACTGACACTGAAAATAAGTTCTTTTTTCTGATGATTTTCTGTGTATTTCCGTTACATTTGTAGGTTGGAGGTTCTCTGATAATTGTCATAATGATTGATTTCAGGAAATATATTATGAAAATAACTACATTTCATTATCTACATTAACCATGCAGCAGACACAAATGTTGAACAACCAGAATGGAATTTATATTACAAAAGACGGAGGTAGCACCATTGGCTGTTAGGACAATTGCCCCATAGGTCAACTATCCGCTAAGGCAATTGCCCTTAACCTTATCTGACCAGACCTAACCTAACCAAGTGTGAAATAATACATTGTTCTCACTTAATTTCTTTCCACTGATTACTTCATAATTTATACTGTATATTTCATTTTAACGTTATCCAAGAAGGGCGTTTGTCCAAAGAGGGGTCAATGGTCTGTATTCCACAGAAGACAAATGCTATCAATAGACACCTCCTGATATACTACATACAGTCATCAGGAGAAGAATACTCATTATCTAATTCATTAACAATTCAGTGCGGAATCCTCGAGGAATCTACCCGCTCCCAAACACATTAAAATTAAAAGAAAAGAAAAGTGAAGACATTAGGGATATATATTAGCCTACTGAATTATCCACTTGAAAAGGGAGTGGGATGCCAGACAACTTGCTCCCGATCCCAAGCCTAGATCGATGGGATTGATGTCAGAAAGAGCACTCCTCTGAGCTCAAATCAAAGCTTGTGTCCAAGAGGTTCATGGGATATAACGACCCCCTATGAACGAGGGAGAAGGGCTGCTTGAAAGCAAGAAGGAAATGGTGAGTCTACTGCCTGGTAAATGAGAGAATTCAGTGCTCCTTCGCTTTCATTATGACCTTCTCTTAATTCAACTTCATTGTTGTACGAGCAAAGGGTCAGATATATTGATAATTATGATAATTAGACTGAGTTGAAAGGTAGCCAAGACAAGTTTTTCGTGAAAGCATGATTGAAGCAAAAGCCTTTAGTGGCAAGATGCGGGTTTATTTGTTCATTATATATATATATATATATATATATATATATATATATATATATATATATATATATATATATATATATATATATATATATATATATGTATATGTATATATATATATATATATATATATATATATATATATATATATATATATATATATATATATATATATATATATATATATATATATATATATATATATATATATATATATATATATATATATATATATATATATATATATATATATATATTTATATATATATACATATATATATATATATATATATATATATATATATATATATATATATATATATATATATATATATATATATATATATATATATATATATATATATATATATATATATATATATATATATATATATATATATTCAGTAGTTGGTTGGCTCTTGGCACAGCCGCACGTTGCGATACTACAAGTGAAGGACCGTTTGATGTTAAGTCTTCATTCAGTTACGGTTCTTCTTCTATGCCTACAGCTACACAGAATATTCTTGGATATACATTACACATCTTTTCTTATCCCTTCACATCTGACAAGACATTGCACTCGCCATCTCTGTTTCTCTTTACTTTACGTATTCTTCGTGCCCAGGCCCGATGAGGGCTGTTTTATTTTATTATTTATTAGCCCATCCAGGTGTCACAATCATTAAGAAAAAAAAAACATCGTTTATATTTAAGTGATCTCTCTAACGTACGATGGGACGTCATTTCATGAAAGTGGCTCTTATGCTTATGCATTTTCAAGCATTGTCTTAAAAATAAATTTGCTTAATATAGTAATACTGGCACAAAATAATTTAGGATAAAGTACATCCCCGGCTCTAGAGGTAGAGAACGCTCATTATTAAGCAGGGTTCAAATGCCATCAGTAGCATGCTCTCTACAAGCTCCTGACCCTCTACATCCTACTACTTCGGTCAGTGGTTGACTATCTGTCTCCTGCCTTGTGTCAACTTCCTAGACCAGCTCTCGAGCCACTTGAAAAGTTCCAGAATCGAGTCATGAGATTTATCTTGGGATGTTCTCTCTCTACCCGTATTGTGAGTATGCAGTTGGAGCTCAACTTGCCCCCCCTTGTGGAGAGGATTTATGAATGTGTCCTATTTTACTGTTAAGTGTCTTCACTACCCCTTTCTTGCTCCGTACTTCTCTGCTGTCATGAGGACATCCCTGGATCCAGACGCACCCAGGCTCCCACTTCGAGCAGGAGGTCATAACCTTATCAGGGTGGTGAGTGACATTCTCCGTGGCCTTGACATCGACCTGCCAGTGCAGGCGGCTGTCCCAGATTTACCACCCTGGCGTGTCCCCCTCCCCGCTGTCACATATACACCGACCTCGAAGGATGTCTATCCCCCCTTGCAGAGACAGTTAGCTCTGGAGACTATCGCTGATGTATCCACGTCTGTCCCTGCAGCGCACCACGTCTATGTTGATGGTTCTGTGCAAGCAGATGGGAGGGCGGCATGTGCTGTGTTTTCCCCCACCATGGAGCCGTCTGTGCCAGCTGATTCATGGATTGGCCGTAGACTACCCACCTCGTCGAGCTCCACCTACTGTGAACTGAATGCCATCTTGGATGCCGTGACTCTCCTTGTTCGACGACGAGTGAATGGGGTAATAATTTGTGACTCCCAATCGGCCCTACAAGCCCTATCCTCGCCAAGACCTATCTTTGGTCGTGCTGTGGGAGATATACTATGTCGCCTCGCGGCCGCTCGGGATACTTCTCTTGTTGTGTCATTTGTTTGGACTCCATCCCACATTGGGCTGACTGGCAACGACACAGCGGATCGTCTTGCCAAGGCGGCCTGTATGCTGGATGGGCATGCTGTGGACGCTGAGCCCTCCCTCCGATGCCTACGTAACATCATCTACTCAGCTGGGTTTGCCATGACGGTCCAGCGATGGGACACGGAGAGGGCCAACAGTGTGTCCATACAGCACCATGATCACTTTCTTCACAGTCGCTACAAGTATCGCAGACGCGGGTTAATGGTGCGGAAAAACAATGTAGTTAGTGCTCGGCTCAGAATGGGGTATCGGCCT
This sequence comes from Halocaridina rubra, assembly GCA_037179515.1. Taxonomy (NCBI): domain Eukaryota; kingdom Metazoa; phylum Arthropoda; class Malacostraca; order Decapoda; family Atyidae; genus Halocaridina; species Halocaridina rubra. Next base: position 18,443 of record JAXCGZ010015570.1, on the reverse strand, counting down.
TTATGGCAGGTCTCCCAGACTCTAGATATGCCACAGTACACCTCCTGCAAACTATGCGACCATCCTAATGCTAACACTCTTGACCACTATTGTCTTCAGTGCCCCACAGTGAGAGATGTTTTACCACGAGGTCAGAACTTAATACAGATCTGCTCATTTTTACTTAATGATGACAACCTTGATGCTATTCTTGCTCGTTATCCTCACTTTGGTGGCCATTAATTATATTGAATTATACATATATTTTCTGTATGTTGCTGTATAATTCTGTTTGTGCATTCTGCGTTTCTCTGAGCTTTACTTTTGCATATAATGTACTCTGTGCTGCCATACTGTGAGTTGTGTGTTAGTATGCAGCAATGTTTTATCAATATGTACTCCTCCCTGTAAACCATGTTCAACTCTTGGTTTTGTATCCATTTGAAGCATTATTTGTATGAACTCATGTAATGTCTGACGCCTTGGCGCAATAAATTAATAAAATAAAAATAATCTACAAGCTCCTAGAAATCCACCATGATCCGCTCCTCTCCCCAAAAGAGGACTCGCAACGAACGAACGACAGAGCATCAAAGGGTTCGTCTGTGATACGAAACGTCACGTATACAAAATAACAAAATTCTCGTTAACCAGTTTTATATAACTTTTTACTGTATTTCAATACATCTACAAATAAGTGGGAGTTGCCTAGTTCAGTAGCATAAATATGTACGGAAAATAGTTATAATTTATACAATCTCCTTAATATACAATTACACTTCATACCTTTAAGCTCTGTAAGGATAATAACAAAATCTCATTAAGAATTCAGAATTCCTAAAATTACCTCTCACTCACTTCCAATTCTAATTTTTTGGCCTCGCCAATTCTCTCGTCACTTTTCAGGACAACAATAGCATGGATAAGATGCAATTTTTACATATTATAGCACCAAATGCAACTCTCTCTCTCTCTCTGTGATACTACCAAATCTTTTAGGTTGTCTTAAAGCAAGTGACGTTAAGTTTGCGGACTGACTAAGATGCCGAACAACTTCACTATTCCTTCTGCTACAGTTGCACTCAAGCACCTGTCTCAGGGGACTAGCCTTCATCTTAAAAATTCTGTATAATGCTCTATTCACAATCATATCTGTTATTCTATTTAATATAATTATTATTATTATTATTATAATTATTATTATTATTATTATTATTATTATTATTATTATTATTATTATTATTATTATTATTATTATTATTATTATTATTATTATTATTATTATTATTATTATCTGCTAAGATATATAATCAAATAAAAATATCAGATTGTTAAGTCACTTATTCTTAACGAAACGAAATAAATACAGCTAAAATTGGCTTCGTCATTAATTATTATTTTGCTGAATGAATTTCATGAGAGTATGTAGATTATCTTCTATGATTAAACTTCGCAAAAATAAATTTCACTCCTGATGATGATGCAGTTTTACGTCGCGGACTCTCTCTCTTCTATTAAGGATGAGTTCGACACCTTTCTAAGGAAACTGGTTTTGACATTGTGATGCGACCATTACCCTCAGTGAATGTCATCCTACCCTCAAAGCGTAGAGGGTCTCGAACTGCTGACCTAACTAATCATAGTCACTCTCCCTACCAGCCGGCCACTCATTAAGTTCACTAATGATAAATTATTAAAAAATATGATAGCAGAAACTAATAATAATAATGATAATAATAATAATAATAATAATAATAATAATAATAATAATAATAATAATAATAATAATAATAATAATAATAATAATAGTAATAATAATAATAATAATAATAATAATAATAATAATAATAATAATAATAATAATAATAATAATAATAATAATAATAATAATAATAATAATAATCATCGTCATCATTTAATCAAATACCAAAGCCAAACTCCCCCTTATAAGGGGGTGGCAGATTCAAAGAAAATTCTTTGACTTTTTGTGGGAATTAAATAGAGGAGGAGATTCCAAGTCCAATCTCTCCGCTCCATTTAGTCGAGTTTTACGACACGCAGGGGACCCCGAAGGATGTATTCTTACCCCCCTCCCTCAGGGGGTATATATATTATATATCTATATATTTCTATATTTACCTTTCTAGTTACAATTAATATTGTACATTTATAAGCATTACATGTACTAAATTATATTTATAGTATTAAGACTTAAATACAATAAAATAAATTATATACTTATGTATATAATTTTCCACACATAATTAACTTTATAGCTCAGTAGTAGTGTGTGTAGGTCGGAACGAGACTATCGGAGATTCGATCCCACCGCGTGGTGTTAGGAAGGGCATCTTACCTTAACCCTCCCTTATAGGAATATGCCAGTCCACCCCTGTTCGAGTGGGGATTAAATGTAACACAAAATCCTTTGCATTATTGGGGGAACTGGAATCTCAGTGGTAGACTGCACCAGTCAGGAAGTGACTAACATGGGTTCAAACTCACCAGGGGCCGTAGGAAGGGAATCCAGTCTTCATCCCCCATATAGCTCCAATATGTCTGTGGTCGCCCCCATTTCAAATAGGAGAGATTGTGAAAATAAAAAGTGTGCATTTAATGAACAGAGAGATATTTAACAGAAGTATTAATTATACAATGACTATATAAATACATGAACAACTCAAAAAATATTCACAAAACAAACACAGACTCCTAACCATACAATGACAAGCATACACACAAACCCACACTGACATACATGTAATGTTCCATTACATGTTGGTGTAGGATATTCCCTTGTACGCAATCTAGGAATATTGCCCCGAATGAGTCCTTGACTCACACAGTGGCTAGGACTCTTTCGGGGCAAGATTCCTAGATTGCATACAAGGGAATTTCCTACACCAACATGTAATGGAACCAACAAGGGCCAGGGGTGGGGATGAGCCATCACTACTTGATCTAGTGTTCACAGATAATGTGTTGGATATTGAAAAAATTGAGTATGAACCACCAATTGGAAAGAGTGACCACTGTGTGTTGTTGATGGAGTATATCATTGAAGATATTCTTCCTGAGAGTAGAGGCACTGAGGACATGAGGAGGAACTATCCGAAAGGAGATTACATCAAAATGAATGAGCTTTTTGCAGTTATTGACTGGAGAACCTTATTTTATAACAAATCTGTACATGAAATGTATGACATCTTTTGTTAGAAATATGGGAAGATAGTAGATTGCTGCATACCTGTCACCAAAGTAGGTGTAATTCATGCCAGAGAGAAATGGTTCGATAATGGGTGTAAAAGAGCTAAGGAGTGGAGAGACAAATGCTGGAAAAGGTATAGGAGGAGAAAAAACATAAATGCCTGGCAAACCTACAAAAGAGCAAGAAATGACTACCTAAGTAAAAGGAGAGAGGCAGAGAGAGACTATGAGAGGGACATCACCAGAAAGGCTAAAGAAAATCCCAAGCTTTTCCACAGCTTTATCAGAGGAAAACTGAAGGTAAAAGAACAGGTTTTAAGGCTAAAGAGAGCGGATGGAAGCATCACTGAGACGGATGAAGAGATCTGCAAAAAATTGAACAAGGAGTTTCAGTCAGTATTTACAGTAGAAAATACCCCACCCCCTCAGATTGCAGTGATAGAAGCTCAAGGGCAGGTATTAGAGAACATCAAACTTACAGCCACAGAGGTATGCAAAGCGCTGATGGATTTAGATGTTCATAAAGCTACAGGTCCTGATGACATATCCCCTCATGTGCTTAAAAAATGCGCAAACACAATATCAGTGGCACTAAGTATCATATTTAAGGAGTCACTGGAGTCGGGGGAGATTCCAAGATGCTGGAAACAAGCAAATGTGATACCTATCTTCAAAAAGGGAAGGAGGGATACGGCTCTGAACTATAGACCAGTTTCCTTGACCAGCAAAGTTTACAAAGTTATGGAGAAACTACTAAGGAAACATATCTCTCTTCACTTGGAATCCTTCAACTTTTTGTCAGTGAAGCAACATGGCTTCAGAGAAGGTAGATCAACAGTAACAAACTTATTAGAATTTTATGATGAGGTAAGCCAAATCTTACAGGAAAGAGAGGGCTGGGCAGATTGCATATTCCTAGACTTCCAGAAAGCGTTTGACACTGTTCCACATGGGAGACTTATTAGGAAGCTGCAATCAATGGCTAGAATAGGTGGAAATGTTTTGGAATGGATAAAAACTTACTTAGAAGGAAGGGAACAGAGGGTTAGAGTAAGACACTCATGTCTGAATGGAGAAGAGTTAGTAGTGGAGTTCCACAGGGTTCAGTTTTAGGGCCACTTTTGTTCCTTGTATATGTAAATGACCTACCAGAGTCTGTAAATTCATTCATGAATATGTTTGCAGATGATGCAAAGATTGTGAAGAAAGTAAAAAACGAGAACAATGGTAGAGAACTTCAGGAGGATCCAAATAATCTGCATGAGTGGTCAGAAAAGTGGCTAATGAAATTCAATACTTCAAAATGTAAGGTAATGAGAATGGGTACAAGTGCAAGAAGGCCCAAACTTGACTACTCGGTGGCTGGAGTACAACTTCAAGAGACAGAAAATGAGAGAGATCTAGGAGTAAAGATACTGGCAGATTTGTCTCCAAAAATACATATAAATGGCATAGTAAGGGCAGCATATGCATTCTTATCAAATGTAAGGGTAGCCTTCAGGCACATGGACAAGGAAATGTTTAGAAATATTTATGTAACCTATGTGAGGCCAAAACTCGAATATGCAGCCCCCTTTTGGAATCCGCACTTGAAAAAGCACATAGCTAAGCTTGAAAAAGTTCAAAGACATGCCACGAAACTGGTGCCAGAAATACGCAATCTCAGTTATGATGAGAGGCTGAGGGAATTAGACTTACCATCACTGGAAGCTAGAAGAGTGAGGGGGGATATGGTGACAGTCTTTCAATTCCTTCATGGTTATGATAGAGTGGATAGGGCTCGATATTTTGATATGGCTGGCTCTAGAACTAGAGGTCATAGTTTGAAGCTTCGTAAGAAAACTTCTTTGCAGGATGTAAGGAAATACTTTTTCAGTGTAAGAGTAGTTGATAATTGGAATTCGCTAAGCGAGGAGGTAGTTAATGCTATCTCAATCCATAGTTTTAAGGACAGGTATGATAAGTATCACTAAGTATAAAATGGAACCGATCAGGAGACGGGAAGATACGAGCTTTGGGCTCTTTCCCGTAAACACAATTAGGTAATCACAATTAGGTAATCACACACAGATAAAGCTCTTGGTTTAACATACGATACAACAATGTCAATTAAAAAAGAAATCACTAGCATCAAAAACAAACTGACACCAAGGTTTAATGCCTTCATGTCACTTACCCATACAACCTATGGACACAACAAAGAAACCACTACAACAGCTTAAGAACAATATATACACTCACTGATGGAATATGTCAGCCCTGCTTAGGTTTCTAAACCTCGCTAAAACACACCACGACACTCCACACTCTATATAAAATACACCACCAAATAATCACAGGCTGCATAGCCACAACACTTTCAGAGCACTTACACTATGAAACCAAAGTCCTTAAAATGAAAAAGGCACATATATCCTCCCTGCAGCCTCCACAAACCAACTCAACCCACTACACATCATTGTAGAACACCCACACACCAAGGAACATTAAAAGAACACCTAGCACACAATATCAAACAAAACACCGTCATCTTTTCCCCTGCCCACCCCAAACTTGCCTTTGCAAATATATCCATACCTAGTGGCTCGCCATTCTATCCAGTCACTCGACAACAACACATGGCCGCTTGCACAACCTCCTGACATCCATCATCCGTATCCTCCAATTCATGAGAAGACAGAGTCCACCCGGCCAAGCTGCGATGTGGGTATCACCCAGCCCTTCTGAGTTATCAGAAGAGGCTGCACGACTCAATCAGCGATGCCCGTCCAGGATGTAACACATCACTACAAATAGTCAAACATGTTATGGATTATTGCACTATTTGAAAGCACATAAGACGACAATACAACACACATTCCCTGAGAGCTCTGTTGGAAAGAGCAGGTTTGGCAATGGCCTTCCATAAGGACTCAGGGTTATTTGGCCAGACAGCATAGTGAATCTCAACAACAACAACAGGGAATACAAGAAATACTTCATCCTCAACTCTATGTATAATATTTAGTTAATAAAATATGTCATAAATTCATCATAAAATTAAATTCCTTCTGCATATAAAGGCACACAGAAAAATAGATAATTTAGTTAAAAATGTAAATGGTTACAGAACATCATGTCCACACCTAAAAGTACAGGCAAATCCAAAAGTAAAAACTGAGGGACCAAACACTCCCCCCCCAAAAAAAAAAGAAGTTGCAATAATTTGTAATTTCTTGGTATTCCACAAATCCCTTCATTTAAGTTAAATGAGCTTGAAATGCCAGCATTTCTAGGCCTTTTTTCCTACTATTTTTTATGAGTGTGACACCAGGACAGGCAACAATTGCCCTCATCAATAAAGGCCTGGGCACGAGAAAACATAATGACGAAAGAAAAGACAAAGGTTATGGACAAGGCAGAGATGAGGTAAGATACACAGAGGAAAGCGACTGACAGAAGAAATAGTCAAAGTACTGAGGACCTAGAGATATTGAGGATTAAGCCCTGACATGACGATAAATCCGCTTTTTGAAGGAAGATACCTCATAAGAATTTGTAAATACAGTAGGAGGAAGAGAGTTTCAGAGTCTGGATATAGATGGGAAGAAGCAGTCGCTGCACCAACCAATCGAGAAAGAATCCACATTAGAAGTAAGTGAAGGATCATTAATTAGCCTCCTGGCTAGTACAGTGGTAATGCGCTGGCCTCGCATTCGCGAGGTCGACGGATCACGCCTCGTCCAGTCAAGAGAGCTTAAGGTGTTTACTGGGAAGGTTACTGCTCTGGCTGGGCACCACAGTGGAGGGTTGGGGCCTGTGCCGGCTGGCGACCGCCCTATGGGTCCTCCATGACCCGTTCCATCCATCCGTGGGTGGAGAATCTAAAAAATACATCATTAATGAGTCTGACTGCCTTAGATTCAACCCTATCAAGGAGATAAGTATAAGAAGAAGAACTCCAAATGTGTGAGCAGTGTTCTAACCAGGGACGGATAAGACATTTTTCAAGTACCTGTAGAGAGGAAAATTAATGATGAAAGCTAGAATGAACCTCCAATTTTTTGGATGCAGAGTTAGAAATTATGTGATTCCTCCAAGAAAAGTTAGAGGCTATATGGATTCCTAATATTTTGATAGAATAAAAAGGATAAAATACGTTAGTTTCGAAGATAATTGGGCTATTAGGAGGAGAAGATAAAGAGATAGCCAGAAACTGTCTTGGAGGCATCAAATCTAACTAAATTTTGGGTGCTCCACTCAGATACCCTCTGCAAATTGGAGCTGAGAGTAGAAGAAAAAGTGATGCGAGTAGCAGATAAAGGTTGTGAAGAAAAGGCAGAGGAAAAGTAAAGGGTGGAATCGTTAGCAAGTGTCTGGTGGTATAACACATAAAGTATGATACTGCATAGTAATTTGGCAAAAGCAAGGAAATAACAGATGTCATTACTATATTATTTTAATTCGTCGTATATCCACTGTCCTTTACGATTCCATCATGAATTTCGTTTTACCATTTCACAAGAGAATATTTTATGGTCACGAAAGACAATATCAGAAGAGGAATTTAGTCGACCCTTGCAAAAATAAGCCATATTGTGGCCAATGGTAGAACGCAGTGTATCTAAGCTATTATTTTATGGTAATATCATGTAAATACTAGATATACCTTGTCACCTAACGGCTTGTATCGAGTTAATACAGGGAAATATTCACAAGTAGATAATAAGAATAACAGAGAAAAAAATTATCCAAGGGAAAGTACTGTTTCCCGTAATACTTAAAAATTTACAGCTCTTACCTTGTATTTCACGTATGACCGCCTATCCTATTACTGGAATATCACCGTACTGTACACTAAGCTAATTTAATCTAAGGAATTGAAGAAAAAAAATCAGCTTCCATTGCCATTCCATGTATCACTATTAATTTCCATTCGAATGGGGGTTGGGCACAGAGGTTGAAGCTGGAGAACTAAGGGTTGAATGCCCTTCCCAATGTTCTGCGGTGGGCTCCAACATAGGGTTGTCAATTACGAATTAAGTGCTCCAACCAATGCGATTATAATTATGGTGCTTTAAATATTATAGTTCGCCAAATGATTCTTGAAACTGATAATAAGGCTGCTCCATATCTATGCAAAGACATGAATAATTTGATGACAGTAGAGAAGCCTACACGAAAATTACTCTCTCTCCATCACCGGGGACATCCCTTCAGGTAAATAAGGTAGAAAAATTCACTTTCCCTAACAACCAGAAGCTGATCTGGCTTGGTTAGAAGTAGGGTGTTGGTCTTCTTGTAACCTGCAAAATATCACATACGGATAATAAAAATGATTTATTTTTCAATATACATGATTTAAACGTTTGCTTGCTTTGTACACAAGCAAGGGCATCACATACTCATTTTCTTCCTTATAGATCAAGTACAGCATTTGGGGCCAGTTGGATCTATAAATTTCATAAGAATCATTGGTGTCATTATAATTTGATAAGATCTGCAAGAATAATGATGAGTTAATACACTACCTGGTGCTTTCTGAAGTAAGCCGAATGTCAAATAGATAGCATCCATGAAGTGGGTCAAAAAGTAGTTTTGTATTTTGTTAGTGGTATCCAAAGCTAAGTTACGAGCTTAGGTATGAGGGATACCTTCAATGATACACTCATTATCAAGAAGGGAAGCAAGGGAAGTTCATAATGTAAATCTTTGGTTTTAATATCGGTTTACTTTAATGAACACTAAAAATGGCTCTTGTTACTCTCAACTCATGTAGAGTGATTGGGGTAGGGAAAAGTCAGTGACCTTTTGAATATTTCATCTCAAATCTACTGTAGATGTTTGTTAACTTTAACAACCCTAGTTAACTGATATTACAATCTATATTAACAGACTCACATTATTCTATCACACTTTTACGAGATACAAGGATTGGTACTCTATCTCTCTCTCAGTGAATAATAATAATAATAATAATAATAATAATAATAATAATAATAATAATAATAATAATAATAATAATAATAAAAATAATAATAATAATAATAATAAAAATAATAATAATAAAAATAATAATAATAATAATAATAATAATAATAATAATAATAATAATAATAATAATAATAATAATAATAATAATAATAATAATAATAATAATAATAAGAAGAAGAAGAAGAAGAAGAAGGAGGAGGAGGAGGAGGAGGAGGAGGAGGAGGAGGAGGAGGAGGAGGAGGAGGAGGAGGAGGAGGAGGAGGAGGAGGAGGAGGAGGAGGAGGAGGAGGAGGAGGAGGAGGAGGAGGAGGAGGAGGAGGAGGAGGAGGAGGAGGAGGATCGTAGCCACTGCACTATCAAAATGTAGATCTCGATACTGTATGTTCTCTAAGGGGTTTGAAACCTCGGAGGCAACTCCTATCATTGAAGACTATCAGAAACGTTCAAAACAAAAACACAGAAACAAATGTCATTTAGAAATGTTGGTGGAAAAAAAGATACATATATCAATTCTTGGAGGTACTAAATTAACCTTGTATCCTACTGAAAGGGGTTTTTGCCTAGACATTTTGTTATAACCGAGGTTTAAGACCGTAAATAATTGACATAAATTCGCTTATCTAGCCACTCATATCCCTCATAATAAGTTTGGGAAGCAAGACATTCAGCCCACATTACGTATCTGTGACATTAAATATCCTATTCAAAGTACATATAAAATTATATAATTACCTGCATTGACTTCAGTATTGATAATGGATAACCAATACCGATACCGATGAGTTCAGCACCATCGCCTTTACAACGGCCGCGCTTTCTGGTCTTTATTTATTGGTCTGGTCTGTTCTCTTTTAACTGTCTTTGCTTCCACAGTTCTTCAACTAAGTTCTGGTATTTTAAGACTTTTTCCTCTGTTGAGGGTTCAAACAATAGCATATCTTCCACTGTCGTGTTTTCTGTTACTCCATATTTTCTTCTGGTCTCTTGTAGTGCTTGGCATTTTATAATGAAATGTTCCAATGTTTCTTCCTCTTCTGAATCACATATGTCGCATTTCCCAACTTCTCCACTACATGTTTTTCTCCAATTCAGTTGAAGCGAATTGGATCTACATCTGAACATCAATATTGCTTTGTACGAGTTATCATATATTTCTTCTTCCTTTATATTCTTCTTATTTCTTCGGTATATGTGCAAAGTGGATTTTTTCTCCATATCTATTCTCCACTTCTCCTCTCCCCAATTACTGATTTTCTTTTTGATATATTCCTGTTTCATTTCTTTTATTTCTGGCGTTTCCTTGATATTTACTTCCTGCATATAACTTTCTACTGCCCCCCACCACTTGTATTTCCTGTTCGACTCTTTCATCTCTGTTAATATATCTTTTAGCAATTCAGTTTTTCCGTCTAAAATGTGTTTTGCATACCCTATTTAATATCTTATGTCTCTCTCTTCCATCGTGGAGCATCCTATGTTTCCCCGTAACGCTTCGACTGCTACATATGGTGCTCCAAGTATATGCCTCCAAACCATTTTCTCTATCCTTTGTAGTTTCTTAAGCTCCTCTTTACTCCATATCACTACTCCACTGTCCATCAGAATGCTCGGTAATACCACACATTTCCAATATGTTTTACCAATTAGGACTATATTTCATGACTTTGCTATCACTGAGAAGGTTAATCCTGCCATTTTTCTTGCTTTTTATATTTTGTCTATTTTGTGTTCTTTCATATGGGCTTTCTTTTCTGTTATTTTCATTCCTAAGTATCTTATCTCTGTCACCACACTGATATCTCTTATGCTGTTAGGTTTTTCATTTTTTTTCTATTTATGATCATACAATGGCTTTTCTGTTTGTTTTTCAGACCACAACTTCCAGAACCCTCCATTAATAAATCTATCATTTGCTCCATTTTTCTTATACTGTTTGACAGCATCAGGCCACCGACTGCAAAGAAGAGTACCGGTATGTATAGGTTATTATTTTTGAAGTCCATAATGCTTTTGAATATTCTTTCTATTATCAGGTTTACAGTCATTACGAACAGCAAAGGTGAGCCTGTACACCCTTGTCTTATTCCGTTGCTGACTGACACATCACATATTTTCTTCGTTCCAATATATATTTCTGTCACATCGTTTGTCTATATGTTCGCTATTATATCTATAATCATTGGGTGACATTCATATTTTTTCAGTGCCCTTATTAATGCTCTCCGTTCCACCAAGTCGAATGCCTTTTCAGAATCAATTGCTGTCACCAGCAACTCTTGTTTTCTTCCTTTGCTGTTCTCTATACAGTATTCCAATATGAACAGATTGTCTTCCAGTCTCCTTCCTGCTGTAAATCCTGCTTGTACCTCACCCATCTCACCTCTCGGAATAATATATTCTACCACCTTTTCTTTCACTAGACCCAAAAGTAGTTTATACCCATTGTTTGTAAGGGCAATAGGTCTGTGTTCTTTTATTTTTGGTCGTTTTGACATCGGGATCATAGTCGTTTTTTACCTCCTCCAGTCATCTGGTATTTCATTATTCATTATGACATTATTTAAGCATTCCGTCAGCATATCTACACATGCTGGGCTTTCTTTTTGCCACTTTATAATTTCCCCTTTTATTCCATCTGGGCCTGGTTTTTTATTTGCCTTTATCTTACTTAATATCTTGCTCACTTCATCACTATTCCAGTTTTTCCATTTCATTGGTCCTTCTCTCTGCCACTCTATCTCACCATCCAGCATATCCATATGCTCCATAAGTTGTGCAGGGAAGTTTTGACAGTTTTCTTCCTGTTTATATAGTAGCCTTAAGAATCCATCTCCCTCTCGCTTTGTCTCAACCTTCAGGATATCATAGTGTTCTTCTAGGTCTATGGGGATACTTTGTCCCTTCTCCATTTTTTTATATTCTATTTTTAGGTTCCTTCCATTTTATTTAATTCCTTAGAGTAAGTTTCCTTTATATCATCATTCCATACAGTATTGATATTATTTTCATGTTTTCTACAAATGGTGCTCCAGAATTCGTTCATATTGATTGGTATTGACATATTATCCATATTGTTTCTCATGTCATCATAAACTTCCATTTCTTCTTCCTCCTTTCTGTTTATTCCTCTCAGTTTCTTTATCATTTTCCACATTTTCTTACCCGAGTCTTTTGTATCATTAACCGCTTTTGTTAGTTTTCTTTCATGATTTGTTAGTTCAGACCTTATTAGTTGTTGGACTTTTTCCTTCTGCTTTTGGTCAAGATTTTTATATTTTTCTTTTTCTCTGTCATCTCTAGCCTTTCACTTTTTTCTATTGTAATGTTTTCTTCAGTTTTATACCCTGTCTTAACTCTTCGGTTATCCAGGGAGGATCTTCCACTTTATATCCGTTGTCGTACTTCTTCACTTTCCTTAAATATTCCTTCTTTAGTATTTTGTCTGCGTTCTTTCTCATCAAGTTCTCACATTCTTCCATATTCACAGGAACACCTCTTCTATTTAAGTCTTCAAAATCTTCCTGCATATTTTTAGATACTGTGCTTTTAAGTTATCACAGGTCGTTTTATAGCACATGCAGTGATCAGATAAATCATATTTTTCTTTGTTCTCATCAATAGACAGATGCTCAAATGAATTATATAGTATTTGGTTCACAAGAACAAAGTCTATGGTGCTTTTTGTATTTCCCTGTCTCCTATTACTTTCTCCTTCTCAATTCAAGTCTCCATTTAATAAAATCATGTTCCATTTTTCTATGAAATGTATTACATTTCTACCATTTTTGTTAATTTTCTGTGGTCCTAAAAGGCCCAGGTGGCCATTAAAATCCCCTAATAGTATTACCTCTGTTTATCTTGGAGTGACTCCATTTCGTCTTATAATATTTTCATTATTTTTTCATTACGTTCATTATCTGTAACATCAAAGTATACAAGTAACATTACTATCAAGTTGCTTTTTAATATGATTTCTGCCTTTAGAATATCCGAGTTTTTACATTCTATTTCAGTTATATTATATTTTTCTTTTATCTTCATCAAAATTGTCAATCCTCCACCTCTTCTGTCTTCCAGGTCTTTCATCTTATCCACACATGTAATGTCTACAGAGAAATCTACTCTTTTGCGTTTTTGTTGAGTTTCTACTAGACATATGATGCTATGGTTTGCTTTATCATTTTCCAATAATTTTTCCAGTTCGTAGTTCTTTATCTTCGTTAATCCCTGTATATTTAATAGCTTTATTCTTAAGGATCCTTCATTCCCCTCTTGGTTCTTTGAGTTATGTTGTCACTTATTTTCTGTTCTGTTGATTTGTTTTACAATTTTTCCTTTTCTTATTATCCAATTACCCCCTTGTCTTCTCTTTTCTTACAATTCTTCCTTAAGTTTTTTTTCTCTCTTTCTCTCTTAGTGAGATCTGGGGCAATACCTACTTGTTTTAGCCAGTCTTAATTTTCCTCCTTCAGTTGCTTTGCTTTGTTTATAGCTTCCCACTTATCTCTCCCTCGGCTCCGTTGTCCCCAACACAGTGATTACCTAATTGATTACCTAATTGTGTTTACGGGAAAGAGCCCAAAGCTCGTATCTTCCCGTCTCCTGATCGGTTCCATTTTAGACTTAGTGATACTTATCGTACCTGTCCTTAAAACTATGGATTGAGATAGCATTAACTACCTCCTCGCTTAGCGAATTCCAATTATCAACTACTCTTACACTGAAAAAGTATTTCCTTACATCCTGCGAAGAAGTTTTCTTACGAAGCTTCAAACTATGACCTCTAGTTCTAGAGCCAGCCATATCGAAATATCGATCCCTATCCACTCTATCATAACCATGAAGGAATTTAAAGGCTGTCACCATATCCCCCCTTACTCTTCTAGCTTCGAGTGATGGTAAGTCTAATTCCCTCAGCCTCTCATCATAACCGAGATTGCGTATTTCTGGCACCAGTTTCGTGGCATGTCTTTGAACTTTTTCAAGCTTAGCTATGTGCTTTTTCAAGTGCGGATTCCAAAAGGGGGCTGCATATTCGAGTTTTGGCCTCACATAGGTTACATAAATATTTCTGAACATTTCCTTGTCCATGTGCCTGAAGGCTACCCTTACATTTGATAAGAATGCATATGCTGCCCTTACTACGCCATTTATATGTATTTCTGGAGACAAATCTGCCAGTATGTTTACTACTAGATCTCTCTCATTTTCTGTCTCTTGAAGTTGTACTCCAGCCACCGAGTAGTCAAGCTTGGGCCTTCTTGCACTTGTACCCATTCTCATTACCTTACATTTTGAAGTATTGAATTTCATTAGCCAGTTTTCTGACCACTCATGCAGATTATTTAGATCCTCCTGAAGTTCTCTACCATTGTTCTCGTTTTTTACTTTCTTCACAATCTTTGCATCATCTGCAACCATATTCATGAATGAATTTACAGACTCTGGTAGGTCATTTACATATACAAGGAACAAAAGTGGCCCTAAAACTGAACCCTGTGGAACTCCACTGCTAACTCTTCTCCATTCAGACACTGAGTGTCTTACTCTAACCCTCTGTTCCCTTCCTTTTAAGTAAGTTTTTATCCATTCCAAGACATTTCCACCTATTCTAGGCATTGATTGCAGCTTCCTAATAAGTCTCCCATGTGGAACAGTGTCAAACGCTTTCTGGAAGTCTAGGAATATGCAATCTGCCCAGCCCTCTCTTTCCTGTAAGTGTGCCACAGCTTGTGATTTTTCACAAGATCTTCTGAGTTTGGCTATCACCTTGTGATCTTGTGAAATAATTTTAAAATTTTACAAAATCTTGTGAGTTTTTATCATACTGGAATATAAATTAAATAATTATCAATATTTATTAAAAAGAAATAACCCCAATTTGAAAATATTATTTGAATTGTAATATAATTATGGTGATTATCTTATTATTACGATAATACATCCAACAACAGCTTGAATCGCTTCACAAATTTCAATTTAGGTAATATTGCATTTATGATTGTACTTGGTAGTGGGCCCACCCACATACTCAGCAAGCATTACCAACTTTGTGCCGTATAGTTCGTCATACAATACACTTACGGGTTGGTTTCATTCGTCAAACGTGAACTCCGTGAAGCAACACACCACGTTGCCAAATCTATATGTCAATATATAATTATTAGTAATTGATTTGTTTTTGGTAATAATTTCATTCATTTTATTAACATAAATTTTTAACTTCACCAAATTTATGATGTAGTAGATGGGTAAAAAAAAAGCTGATTACAGAGTGTCTTGCTGGATTCAGTGCTAAACAAAGCATTACACGAAAAGAAGTGTCTTGCTTTGAGTGAGAATCTTCCAAAGTGTTAATAAATGACTCAAAAGAAGGTCGGATCAGACAGAAATATGGTTTAAAGTATTTAAATAAGGAGGGAGCAGAATTGTATCCCATTGAAGAGTTCTTTGAAGAACTTGAAGATTTATAATTTTCTATTGTTCTGCATGACATTGAGTGGGTACAAGATATTCATAACAAGACTTCACATACGGTAAAGTAAGTTATAGAGTATTTATATCTAATAATTTCATTAGTAAAATCATGTATTTGAGTAATTTATTTAGCATTGTCATGTATCTTGTGATTTTTATGGAAATTTTTTAATTTTTGGAAGCCCATCTTGTGAATTTCCAATGTTCTCTGTGGCAACACTGCCCCCGATGGCTGAGTTCTTAATATTATTGATGGCTATGCAAATGGTGTTTGTTATTGTCTATACTATAGCCTTATACAATAAGCAAAAGCAGTTCTTGAAGTAGTCATAGATACACACATTGTGGCATTTCTTATTTATTCATTCCTTTATATGTACTGCATGGTGCAGCTGCTGTTACTGTGTTGACAATGATTCTAGCGACAGTTTTCCGAAATAAATACAATCAAACCAAGCATTTAGGAGGTTGACCCATGGCATCAGGCTCCCGGTGCGATACTACAGCTGGAGGGTCCTGTGGAGTTAAATAAGATTGTTCAGACTAGTTCAATGCTAAGTGTTCCCTCAGTTACGGTTCTCTTTCTATGGTTACATCAACACTATATATTCTTGGATATTTGTTACAAATGTCTTGTTATCTCTTCACACCTGACAAGTCACAATACTCTCTATCTCTGTTTCTCCCTATGTTTCCTTCGTACCCAGGCCCGATGAGGGTAGATTTATTTATTTAATTATTTGGCCTGTTCTGGTGTCACAATCATTAAGAAAAAAAAGCAATAAGCAGGACAAAAATGATCGCTCTTTTTGTCTTTTTGAATAACTAGTTCTAAAAAGGCAGTCAAGTGTTTCAGGCACTACGTCTTCTGCATTCTACATGAAGTACTTAACAGCTGCGTAATCTGTGATATTGTAAGGACTTGTTCTAATATCCTCACGAAGTACTGTTGCTGCAATTTTTACAATTCTTAATCTTTCATCTCTCTCACTTTTCTCTCTCTCGCTCTCTCTACCAGGTATTGATCAGCCGTAGTCCAGAGCCACGGTAGCAAACTACTGTTGATCTTTTCTTCATTTGGAAGAACATTACTTCATCTTCATATGTATTCATTGACTTATTTTTCAATAGCACTGTCACTGGGTTCATCCTTTGGACGTCCTCTTTTGATAGATGATGATGTCGGGCAAAAAAAAACTTTGCGTAGCACAATATCACGATAACGTGCTTCTTCAGCAACAAGACGTAGGACGCTGTTAACTCAGTTGAATATTTTCTCAGCCCATTTCATCTTTTTCTTATTTAGCAAAGTCTGAAATTTTCTTTTTCAAATGCTGAACGCTAACTTCCCAAATTGTTCTGCCATTTTGCACATTCCTTTTCTTTTCTGATGCAATATCACATATATCACCACAGAACAAGCACTTACCTTTGAAGTCAAAATTTTCTTTTGATCTTATGGTCTGCTATGTTTCTTGTGAATTTTCGCTTTTCTTTTTTACATCTCTTTTATTGAATCACGCCTACATATTTTATGTTCATCAATAGTGTAAACTTTCTGTAGCATTTCAAAATTACCGTCATTTCGGATTTTTTTAACACGTCTCAAATTATGAATACCGTCTTTCACACTCATTTGATGTGTTGTGACAGCAAAAAAATCTCCTTTCTTTTCCTTAAAGCCATGGTAAATATTTATTTTCATACACCTCTGAGAAAAAAAAAATCATTCTTCTCTGAAAAAAGAAAAGAAAAAATATATCACAAACATGTTCATCACCTATTGATAGAAATGTGAACGGTATTATTTTATTTGCAAGTTCTGTTAATATGAATTTACAAGTAAACCTTTTGATATAAAAAAAAATCGCTATATGGAATTCTGTGAATTTAGTTTCTTCTATGTTACCTTCTTTTAGGTCATCCTTTTAATATTTGCAGTAAAACAAGGATGCCAAATGAAAGAATAATCTTCACTACATTGTATTTTGACGAGAAATGAGTAGTTTTAAGAGTTATTGAACAATAAGTAAGAGCGAAATGCTTTTTTTTTAACATATAGAAGAAAATACGTCTCCTACTTTCTGTCTTATCTGTGCAACAACTATAATATTTAGACTTGGAGCAAAAGACATGGAGATGAACTTGTGGAGAATTTAATTTTTTATTTATTGGGTCCTTATATTGTTTATCCGTACGATGCAACTCTTTGCAGAAAAATCAGTAGATATGGGGAAAATTACCCTCCGAAATGGGGGTTCCCCCAAAAAGGGGGTTGAACCCATCTGACGTTGGGAATCTCTTTAGATCTTTGTTTTGCGACCCGTGAGGAGTTTTTCTGCGAAATATGAAAGACATTATATATATATATATATATATATATATATATATATATATATATATATATATATATATATATATATATATATATATATATATATATATATATATATATATATATATATATATATATATGAATAATTTTTTACCCCAACCGGGACTTGAACCTGGGACTTATAATAACTAAGTCATGGCACTACCAACTACACACTACAGAAGGTTAAAAGGAATCCAACCTAATAGCTTATATCTGCTATACTTAGGAATGAACGCATTCTATCTGAATGCCACTATGTTCATATTACAGATTCCCCAACCTCACTCGTGACTTCATTTTCACGTTTAATTCAATTCCCAATCTCATTCGGGCTATACAATAACCAAATAAGAACATTACATATGTGAAAACATGAACCATTTTTTACCCGACCGGGACTTGAAGCTAGGACTTATAATATGTATATATA